>JAJQQW010000749.1:2500-7500 GCA_025583905.1 Ia io | reverse complement strand
AAAAAAAAAAAAAAAAAAAAAAAAAAAAAAAAAAAAAAAAAAAAAAAAAAAAAAAAAAAAAAAAAAAAAAAAAAAAAAAAAAAAAAAAAAAAAAAAAAAAAAAAAAAAAAAAAAAAAAAAAAAAAAAAAAAAAAAAAAAAAAAAAAAAAAAAAAAAAAAAAAAAAAAAAAAAAAAAAAAAAAAAAAAAAAAAAAAAAAAAAAAAAAAAAAAAAAAAAAAAAAAAAAAAAAAAAAAAAAAAAAAAAAAAAAAAAAAAAAAAAAAAAAAAAAAAAAAAAAAAAAAAAAAAAAAAAAAAAAAAAAAAAAAAAAAAAAAAAAAAAAAAAAAAAAAAAAAAAAAAAAAAAAAAAAAAAAAAAAAAAAAAAAAAAAAAAAAAAAAAAAAAAAAAAAAAAAAAAAAAAAAAAAAAAAAAAAAAAAAAAAAAAAAAAAAAAAAAAAAAAAAAAAAAAAAAAAAAAAAAAAAAAAAAAAAAAAAAAAAAAAAAAAAAAAAAAAAAAAAAAAAAAAAAAAAAAAAAAAAAAAAAAAAAAAAAAAAAAAAAAAAAAAAAAAAAAAAAAAAAAAAAAAAAAAAAAAAAAAAAAAAAAAAAAAAAAAAAAAAAAAAAAAAAAAAAAAAAAAAAAAAAAAAAAAAAAAAAAAAAAAAAAAAAAAAAAAAAAAAAAAAAAAAAAAAAAAAAAAAAAAAAAAAAAAAAAAAAAAAAAAAAAAAAAAAAAAAAAAAAAAAAAAAAAAAAAAAAAAAAAAAAAAAAAAAAAAAAAAAAAAAAAAAAAAAAAAAAAAAAAAAAAAAAAAAAAAAAAAAAAAAAAAAAAAAAAAAAAAAAAAAAAAAAAAAAAAAAAAAAAAAAAAAAAAAAAAAAAAAAAAAAAAAAAAAAAAAAAAAAAAAAAAAAAAAAAAAAAAAAAAAAAAAAAAAAAAAAAAAAAAAAAAAAAAAAAAAAAAAAAAAAAAAAAAAAAAAAAAAAAAAAAAAAAAAAAAAAAAAAAAAAAAAAAAAAAAAAAAAAAAAAAAAAAAAAAAAAAAAAAAAAAAAAAAAAAAAAAAAAAAAAAAAAAAAAAAAAAAAAAAAAAAAAAAAAAAAAAAAAAAAAAAAAAAAAAAAAAAAAAAAAAAAAAAAAAAAAAAAAAAAAAAAAAAAAAAAAAAAAAAAAAAAAAAAAAAAAAAAAAAAAAAAAAAAAAAAAAAAAAAAAAAAAAAAAAAAAAAAAAAAAAAAAAAAAAAAAAAAAAAAAAAAAAAAAAAAAAAAAAAAAAAAAAAAAAAAAAAAAAAAAAAAAAAAAAAAAAAAAAAAAAAAAAAAAAAAAAAAAAAAAAAAAAAAAAAAAAAAAAAAAAAAAAAAAAAAAAAAAAAAAAAAAAAAAAAAAAAAAAAAAAAAAAAAAAAAAAAAAAAAAAAAAAAAAAAAAAAAAAAAAAAAAAAAAAAAAAAAAAAAAAAAAAAAAAAAAAAAAAAAAAAAAAAAAAAAAAAAAAAAAAAAAAAAAAAAAAAAAAAAAAAAAAAAAAAAAAAAAAAAAAAAAAAAAAAAAAAAAAAAAAAAAAAAAAAAAAAAAAAAAAAAAAAAAAAAAAAAAAAAAAAAAAAAAAAAAAAAAAAAAAAAAAAAAAAAAAAAAAAAAAAAAAAAAAAAAAAAAAAAAAAAAAAAAAAAAAAAAAAAAAAAAAAAAAAAAAAAAAAAAAAAAAAAAAAAAAAAAAAAAAAAAAAAAAAAAAAAAAAAAAAAAAAAAAAAAAAAAAAAAAAAAAAAAAAAAAAAAAAAAAAAAAAAAAAAAAAAAAAAAAAAAAAAAAAAAAAAAAAAAAAAAAAAAAAAAAAAAAAAAAAAAAAAAAAAAAAAAAAAAAAAAAAAAAAAAAAAAAAAAAAAAAAAAAAAAAAAAAAAAAAAAAAAAAAAAAAAAAAAAAAAAAAAAAAAAAAAAAAAAAAAAAAAAAAAAAAAAAAAAAAAAAAAAAAAAAAAAAAAAAAAAAAAAAAAAAAAAAAAAAAAAAAAAAAAAAAAAAAAAAAAAAAAAAAAAAAAAAAAAAAAAAAAAAAAAAAAAAAAAAAAAAAAAAAAAAAAAAAAAAAAAAAAAAAAAAAAAAAAAAAAAAAAAAAAAAAAAAAAAAAAAAAAAAAAAAAAAAAAAAAAAAAAAAAAAAAAAAAAAAAAAAAAAAAAAAAAAAAAAAAAAAAAAAAAAAAAAAAAAAAAAAAAAAAAAAAAAAAAAAAAAAAAAAAAAAAAAAAAAAAAAAAAAAAAAAAAAAAAAAAAAAAAAAAAAAAAAAAAAAAAAAAAAAAAAAAAAAAAAAAAAAAAAAAAAAAAAAAAAAAAAAAAAAAAAAAAAAAAAAAAAAAAAAAAAAAAAAAAAAAAAAAAAAAAAAAAAAAAAAAAAAAAAAAAAAAAAAAAAAAAAAAAAAAAAAAAAAAAAAAAAAAAAAAAAAAAAAAAAAAAAAAAAAAAAAAAAAAAAAAAAAAAAAAAAAAAAAAAAAAAAAAAAAAAAAAAAAAAAAAAAAAAAAAAAAAAAAAAAAAAAAAAAAAAAAAAAAAAAAAAAAAAAAAAAAAAAAAAAAAAAAAAAAAAAAAAAAAAAAAAAAAAAAAAAAAAAAAAAAAAAAAAAAAAAAAAAAAAAAAAAAAAAAAAAAAAAAAAAAAAAAAAAAAAAAAAAAAAAAAAAAAAAAAAAAAAAAAAAAAAAAAAAAAAAAAAAAAAAAAAAAAAAAAAAAAAAAAAAAAAAAAAAAAAAAAAAAAAAAAAAAAAAAAAAAAAAAAAAAAAAAAAAAAAAAAAAAAAAAAAAAAAAAAAAAAAAAAAAAAAAAAAAAAAAAAAAAAAAAAAAAAAAAAAAAAAAAAAAAAAAAAAAAAAAAAAAAAAAAAAAAAAAAAAAAAAAAAAAAAAAAAAAAAAAAAAAAAAAAAAAAAAAAAAAAAAAAAAAAAAAAAAAAAAAAAAAAAAAAAAAAAAAAAAAAAAAAAAAAAAAAAAAAAAAAAAAAAAAAAAAAAAAAAAAAAAAAAAAAAAAAAAAAAAAAAAAAAAAAAAAAAAAAAAAAAAAAAAAAAAAAAAAAAAAAAAAAAAAAAAAAAAAAAAAAAAAAAAAAAAAAAAAAAAAAAAAAAAAAAAAAAAAAAAAAAAAAAAAAAAAAAAAAAAAAAAAAAAAAAAAAAAAAAAAAAAAAAAAAAAAAAAAAAAAAAAAAAAAAAAAAAAAAAAAAAAAAAAAAAAAAAAAAAAAAAAAAAAAAAAAAAAAAAAAAAAAAAAAAAAAAAAAAAAAAAAAAAAAAAAAAAAAAAAAAAAAAAAAAAAAAAAAAAAAAAAAAAAAAAAAAAAAAAAAAAAAAAAAAAAAAAAAAAAAAAAAAAAAAAAAAAAAAAAAAAAAAAAAAAAAAAAAAAAAAAAAAAAAAAAAAAAAAAAAAAAAAAAAAAAAAAAAAAAAAAAAAAAAAAAAAAAAAAAAAAAAAAAAAAAAAAAAAAAAAAAAAAAAAAAAAAAAAAAAAAAAAAAAAAAAAAAAAAAAAAAAAAAAAAAAAAAAAAAAAAAAAAAAAAAAAAAAAAAAAAAAAAAAAAAAAAAAAAAAAAAAAAAAAAAAAAAAAAAAAAAAAAAAAAAAAAAAAAAAAAAAAAAAAAAAAAAAAAAAAAAAAAAAAAAAAAAAAAAAAAAAAAAAAAAAAAAAAAAAAAAAAAAAAAAAAAAAAAAAAAAAAAAAAAAAAAAAAAAAAAAAAAAAAAAAAAAAAAAAAAAAAAAAAAAAAAAAAAAAAAAAAAAAAAAAAAAAAAAAAAAAAAAAAAAAAAAAAAAAAAAAAAAAAAAAAAAAAAAAAAAAAAAAAAAAAAAAAAAAAAAAAAAAAAAAAAAAAAAAAAAAAAAAAAAAAAAAAAAAAAAAAAAAAAAAAAAAAAAAAAAAAAAAAAAAAAAAAAAAAAAAAAAAAAAAAAAAAAAAAAAAAAAAAAAAAAAAAAAAAAAAAAAAAAAAAAAAAAAAAAAAAAAAAAAAAAAAAAAAAAAAAAAAAAAAAAAAAAAAAAAAAAAAAAAAAAAAAAAAAAAAAAAAAAAAAAAAAAAAAAAAAAAAAAAAAAAAAAAAAAAAAAAAAAAAAAAAAAAAAAAAAAAAAAAAAAAAAAAAAAAAAAAAAAAAAAAAAAAAAAAAAAAAAAAAAAAAAAAAAAAAAAAAAAAAAAAAAAAAAAAAAAAAAAAAAAAAAAAAAAAAAAAAAAAAAAAAAAAAAAAAAAAAAAAAAAAAAAAAAAAAAAAAAAAAAAAAAAAAAAAAAAAAAAAAAAAAAAAAAAAAAAAAAAAAAAAAAAAAAAAAAAAAAAAAAAAAAAAAAAAAAAAAAAAAAAAAAAAAAAAAAAAAAAAAAAAAAAAAAAAAAAAAAAAAAAAAAAAAAAAAAAAAAAAAAAAAAAAAAAAAAAAAAAAAAAAAAAAAAAAAAAAAAAAAAAAAAAAAAAAAAAAAAAAAAAAAAAAAAAAAAAAAAAAAAAAAAAAAAAAAAAAAAAAAAAAAAAAAAAAAAAAAAAAAAAAAAAAAAAAAAAAAAAAAAAAAAAAAAAAAAAAAAAAAAAAAAAAAAAAAAAAAAAAAAAAAAAAAAAAAAAAAAAAAAAAAAAAAAAAAAAAAAAAAAAAAAAAAAAAAAAAAAAAAAAAAAAAAAAAAAAAAAAAAAAAAAAAAAAAAAAAAAAAAAAAAAAAAAAAAAAAAAAAAAAAAAAAAAAAAAAAAAAAAAAAAAAAAAAAAAAAAAAAAAAAAAAAAAAAAAAAAAAAAAAAAAAAAAAAAAAAAAAAAAAAAAAAAAAAAAAAAAAAAAAAAAAAAAAAAAAAAAAAAAAAAAAAAAAAAAAAAAAAAAAAAAAAAAAAAAAAAAAAAAAAAAAAAAAAAAAAAAAAAAAAAAAAAAAAAAAAAAAAAAAAAAAAAAAAAAAAAAAAAAAAAAAAAAAAAAAAAAAAAAAAAAAAAAAAAAAAAAAAAAAAAAAAAAAAAAAAAAAAAAAAAAAAAAAAAAAAAAAAAAAAAAAAAAAAAAAAAAAAAAAAAAAAAAAAAAAAAAAAAAAAAAAAAAAAAAAAAAAAAAAAAAAAAAAAA
>JAJQQW010000369.1:15000-16417 GCA_025583905.1 Ia io | reverse complement strand
GCACCTTTCCTATCCACAAAATGTTTAAACATATTCCAAAAACCAGGCAGAAGGACGGCATGGGGGGGGGGGATTAATGTCCCCCAGCGTCCTGCCGAGGGCCCTGGGGATGAGACCACAAATTTTTATAGCAGTTATGATTCTACGTTGACCTTTTCTGGTCCTCTATTTTTACCAGGGGGAATTGCTAGGGTCCGGGAGCAATATTGGGAAAAAGTCATCTGTCTGCGAAAGGCAGTCATTTTCTTTAACATTATTTATGGCCTATTTTGGGTGGCGGGGGGGGGGCAGTGTTCTCTTTTAATTGTTAAGGAATTTAGGCATTAAAAGGGGGTGGTACTGCTGTTAAAACCATCAACGTCCTCTCCTGCTTTTTATCCCACCCCATTTTTTTAGTTTAAAAAGCAGGGAAAAAGGGGGGGTCATTGAGAAGGTTTTCAAGCATGTTTTTTCTAGCCCACCATCGGCAATGTAACAAAAAATGCTAACTGCTTTTCCAATATTTTTTTTTAAAAAAACATCAAGTGAAAAATGATTTTCCTGGGCAAAAGCTTGCATTTTTTTAATAAATTTTATTTTAAGATTGATTTTTGACAGAGAGGGATGGGGAGTGAGGAGTATAGAGAGGTTTTTTGTGAATACAATTTCGATCCCAAGGAGGGAGGGGAAACCATCGATACAGCTGCCTTGTATATGACCTGTTACACCCTTTATTTTGGATTTTTTTTGTTTTTTTTTTTTGAATTTATGTTATTTTTTTTTTCTGGTATACTAGGGGGGTTTTTGGTTGGGGGGTGGGGGGGTGGGGTTTTTGGGTTTAGGGGGTAAGGGTTTTGAGGTAGTGTTTTCGTTCAAGTGTTTTATGTATGTGTTTGTTTTATATATTTTATTTGCGGTTGTTGTGTTATTTTTGTATTTGGTGGTTTTTTTTTTGGGTTTTGTTTCTTTGTTGGGTGTTTATTTTGTCTTTTTGTTTTTTTTTTTTTGTTTTTTTTTTTTTTATCATTTATATGAAAGGTGTTCTATTTTTTTTTTTTATTATTTTTATGCTATTGAGCGGTTTTTTTTTTTTGGTGTTCTTGGTTTTATTTTGTTTTTGTGAGGTTTTTTCGAGCCCAAGGGAGTTTCTGCGTTCTTTTTGTTTTGTTTTGTCTTGGTATTTTCGTGGTCTGGTTGTCTAAATTACTATTTTTTCTTCTAATTTTGCTATTTTTTATTTTTTTTTTTTTTTTTATTTATTTTATCTAGTTTCTTTTTTTTTTTTATCATTCTTTTTTTTCTCGTGATTGTTGATTTCTTCTTTTGTATCGCTTTTTGCTTTATTTCTTTACGCTTTAATTTTCTCATTATTCTTTTTTTTTTTTATGTTTTTTTTTTTTTTTTTTTTTTCTTTTTTATTTTTTTTTTTTTTGTCTTT
>JAJQQW010000369.1:0-2500 GCA_025583905.1 Ia io | reverse complement strand
TGCCTCCTCTCCTCCCCCTCCCCCTTTTTTCCCCCCTTTCTATCCTCCTTTCCTCTGCAACCCCCTCCTCCTTCTACCTCTTCTACCACCCTCCCTTCTACAAATTTTTCCCTTTCTCCCTCTCACCTCCCCCCTCCTCTCTTTCCCCTTTCCCGCACCCCCACACGCCCCACCCCGCCCCCCAACCCCGGCCCCGAGCCCACCACCACCCCCGCACCCCACCCCCCCCCACCCCCCCCCCCCGCACCCCCCCTTTTAGTTTGAACCCCCCATCCTGAAGTCCCACCCCACGCCCCCATCCCCCCCCCGCTCCACGACTGTTTATTCCCTACGCCACTCGCCCCACCACCCCACTCCAGACGCCCGCCAACCCCCCCCCCCCCCTCCCCCCCCCCCCCCCCCCCCATTGCCCCCCCCCCCCCCCCCCCACCCCCCCCCCCCCCCCAAAATTTTACGCCCTCCCGCGACCCCGCCCCAGCCCCACCACTGCCCGAGATACACCCCACCGCCACTTTTTTCTAATTTAAGCCCCCCCCCCGCCCCACCCCGCGACCCCACCCGACCCACCACCACCACCATCCCACGTCCCCCCCATTTGAAGTCGCCTTAGCATATTGTCCCACCCCCACTCAAGCGCCGACCCAACCCCCGACCACCCCCCCACCCAACCCCCGCACCCACCACAACCACACCAACAGAAACCCCCCCGCCCCCAACGCATTTGAGAACCCCCCCAATTTTTTTTCCTGAAAGCACCCCACCCCCCCTCACCCCCCCCCCCACCACCCCAGCCCACGACCCCACCCCCCCCTCCCCCCCCAACGTCCACCCAACCCCCCGCCGCAACAAATCAAGCACAGATCCCCCATCCCACCCTAAATGTCCCCCACCCCCCAAAGCCCACCGACCCCCTCACCCCCCTCCAATGGGTCGCAGCCAACCCTCCCCCCCCCATTAAACTTATCCCCCCGCCCCCCCCCCCAACACCCACTCCCCCCCCACTCCCATACCCAGACATCCCACCCCCCCCCCCCCCCATGCCCCACAACCCCCAGGCCCCCCCCCCCCCCCCCCCCCCCCCGACCCGCCCTCCCAGAGCACCTCCACACCCTAGCCAATCCCACCTCTCCATTAGTGACCCCCCCCTCCCCAACCCATCCAAGTCCAACCCTAACCCCCAATCTTCCCTACTCCTCCCACCGCGCCATGGCCACCCCCCCCCCCTACACCATTGCCCCCCCCCCGCCCCCTCCCCCCGCCCCCCCCCCGCCCCCGAAAACCCTTCCTCCCCCATAGCCCCCTCCCCGACTTCATTTTTGTTTGATTTTGTTTTGTCCCTATAAGAATTTTATCCCAGTTGACACCATCCAAAAGGGGTATTAAGAGTCCCCCCCAAACTTTAGTATGAAAAATTATATAATTGCCTGTTAATTTCTCCCCCTTAGTTAAAATCTTCCCAATAAAGTTTATCTAAATTTTATTAAATAAGGGTGCCCCTCCCCTCCCTTTTCAAAATTGGGTGCATACCTGTTAGTTTACCCAGAGTTTATATCCCCCTCATGTAATTCCCACATCAAATCGCAATTTTGTAGTTTACAATGAAGAGCCGCAGAAATCAATTTAGTTACCACCCCTGGGGGTTTTTGTTTCAGGTGGATTTTTGACGCTGAAGGATCTTATTATTTTTGATTGGATATTCACGTAAGTGGGTCCCCCCCTTCATGACCCCCATTAAAAGCATCCCATTATCTTTTTTTGACCACCCACCAGAATATTGCCCTCCCCTGTTTGTCCCCCCCCCTGTGGTCCCCCCCCCCCCCAGATTTGAATTAGCCCACCTCAATAATGCCAAATACACACAAGTGTCTCCTATGGTTTTGCATTGGGTCCCCCCCCCATATACACCCACATTGGGAATACCCCCCTATTCAATTATCCCTGGAGGATTGGTAAATTCTGATCGGATTTTTTTGTCTCAGGTCCCCCCCTCTGTAATCCTGTATTTTAACCTTGCTCCATCACACATATAAAAATGGCGTATTCCGTTACAATATATTCCAACGGTAATTAAGTTGTATTCACAAAAAAATGTGGAATTTTTAATCTTCCTTCTGTGCCTTCCATGGCATATTTTTATATTTAATTTAAGCAGTAAATTATTGGCCCCACTCCAATCGACCATCCATTGTTGTTATGGCAAACATTGGTAAAAATGTAAACACCTGGTCCTTTCCTTGTTTATTTTTAACCACAAGTATGTCGTAACGTTCTTGTATTTTTTTGTGTGGTCTTGCTTTTTTTAATGCATTCTTTAATTTATTTTTTGAGAATCTGGATTAAGGACATATTTATTTTTTAATTAAGTAAAACTTATGCTAAAATGTTGAAATAGAGGCTTTACTTTTTGTTATTGAAATTCTTCTTTTAACTTTTCTAAATGATTGATCTTCAAAATACTTTACTTACGGTTCTTTCAAAAACTGCCCTGACATCTATCCTT
>JAJQQW010001049.1:10000-16577 GCA_025583905.1 Ia io | reverse complement strand
AGGCTCCACTATCCCCAGACGCAATAATGATCTGACAATTGGCTTGTGGTAAAAGGTGCTTTATAATGGGCAATGAATTTATTTAGTTTTTGCCACATGTACCCCTTACTCATACCTGAGATTGAATTTTTTTTTTAATTGATTACTTTTCCCATGACTTAAGGGTTTATAATTTTGATATTTTTTTATAAAAAAAAATGACACAACCTTTTCAAATTGGGCGCGTGTTGGTTCTCATTTTGTTTTCTTTTTTTTATTTTTTATATTTTTTGTTAATAACTTTTTTTTTTTAGCACTACATTCCCCCATGATTTTACTTTATTTAGACAGAAACGTTTCCACTTCTTATTTCACTATTTGTGTAGAAAAGCAAGTGAAGAATAATGACCGCGGCAAAGCCAGTAGTTTAGTTGAGTGCTGGTTGTATATGCTCAGTAGTTTTTTTTAAGTGTGTCACCTATGGTACGTTATAAATGGTCATAAGTGTTTTTAAGTTAAAACTAGTGAGTAGTTTAGTTAAAGTAAAGTATGTAACATTACCAAACCCCTTAATATTGCTCAAATTTCAACATTTATGGTGTTTCTCCAAAAAAAAACATCTACATACGGTTACTGCCAAGTTGATTTAGCGGCCCAATTATGGGACCAGGTTTCATAAGGGATTTTTATTATAAAAAATTTACCTCCTTCCTTCAGGAAATTTTGGGCTAATTTAATTTATTAGATTTACAAATTCAGGGAGAACCCCAAAAAGCCATTTTCAATGAAGAAACAAAAAGACAAAAAACAAAAAATAAACACATAACTGGGGGGGCTTTAGCTATCTATATTTCCAACACTCAATAAATGCCTTCTGTGCCCCATAACAGAAAGAGTGAAAATTTTGTTAGGGGCCTAACCTCTGGGGGCTTGGGTTTTTTGGTTTTCAAAGTGGGTGGGGGAGGGCAACGGGTGGGCACAGCCAACTGGGGCCGCGCCTCCCCCCTCATCCTTCCCTAAATGGTGTTATCAGGCCCACCTAAAGCACCAAAGGGGGTTTCCTTCGTGGTTCAATTAAGTTTTTGGCTTTTTTCTATCGGGGTTTTTTTTTTTCCGTTTAGGTGGAATGTCCCCGTTTAAAGGGGGCGAAATTCCATTTATTTCATTTTGCTACCCTTCCAGTTTTCACTTCCCTCCCAATAACTCACCATCCCCGGGTATGAAAGGTAGAAATTTTTAAATTAGAGGATAGAATTATAGTGGTAGTTGTTATATGTTAGTAATGAGGTATAATATTTAAATTTAAAGTTTTGGTGTTGGTGGTGTTTGGTTTGTTTTAAGAGTATAATAAAATGATTTGTAATAGAGATGAGTAGGGTGGTGTTTGTGGATTAATGTTTATAATGGATGTTGAATTTTATTGTTTGAATGAAGATATATGTAGTGGAGTAAATGAAATGTATTAAGTAGATATTAAAGAAGGAAGGGTAGAAAAAATTAAAGTTTTGTTTATTAAGATTGTTTTAGATCTAATAGATATTTTTTTTAGGTTGGGAGAGGATGATTATGAGTTAGAATTATTTTTATTATGAAAGATTAGAAGGTTTTGTATGATTTGGGTGGTTAATAAATAGGATGTTTTAAAGTATTTGGAAAAAGAAGAGGATAGAAATTAGAATATGAATAATTTTTGAAAATTGTTAAAAAAAAAAGGTTTAAAATATTTTAGGTTAGAATATTGGTTTGTTGGGTGGGGGTGGGTTTTGGGGGGGGGTGGGTTGGTGGGGTTGTTTATGGGAAGAGTTGGTGGTTGGGGGTGGGGGGTGGGTGGGTGGGTTGGTGGGGGGGGGGGGGTTTTCGGGGTGTGGGGGGGGTGGGTTGTGGGGTGGGGTTGGGGGGTGGGTTGTGGTGTTGGTGGTTGTGGTGGGGGTTTTGGGGTGGTTAGGTGTGGGGGTTGGTTGGTTGTGTGGGGGGTGGTGGTGTAGTTGGGGGGTTTTGGGGGGGTGTGGTGGGGGTTGTTGGGTGGGGGGTTTGGGTTGGTGGGGTTTGTTGGGTTTTGGGTTGGGGGGTTGGGGTGGGGGTGGGTGGGTGGGGGGGTTTTGTTTGGGGGGGTTGGGTGGGGGTGGGGGGTTGGGTGTTGGGGGTTGGGGGTGGTTTGGTGTGGGGGGGGTGGTGGTTGGGGGGGGGGGGTTTGGTGTTTGGGGGGTGGGGGTGGGGGGGGGTTGGGTGGGGTGTGGTTGGGGGGTTAGGTGTGGGGGTTTGGTGTGGTTTGTGGGTGGGTTTGGTTTGGGGGTGTTGGTTTTGGTATGTTGGTGGTGGTTTGGGGGTGGGGGGGGGGGGGGTTGGTGTGGTTTTGGGTGTGGGGGGGGTGGTGTGGTGGTTGGTGGTGTGTGGGTGTGTTTGGGGGGGTGGGGGGGTGTTGGGGGGGGGGGGGGGGGGGGGGTGGGGGGGGGGGGGGGGGGTGGGGGGGGGGTGGGGGTGTGTGGTGTGGGGGGGGGGGGGGGTGGGTGTGGGGGGGGGGGGTGTTTGGGGGGGTGGGGTGGGGGGTGGGGTGGGGGGGGGGGGTTGTTTTTTGGGGGGGGGGGGGGGGGTGGGGGGGGGGGGTGGGGTGTTGGGGGGGGGGGGGGGGGGGGGGGGGGGGGGGGGGGGGGGGGTTGTGGGGGGGGGGGGGGGGGGGGGGGGGGTTGGGTGGGGGGGGGGGGGGGGGGGGTGGGGGGGGGGGGGGGGGGGGGGGGGGGGGGGGGGGGGGGGGGGGGGGGGGGGTGGTGTGGTGGGGGGGGGGGGGGGGGGGGGGGTGGGGGGGTTGTGGGTGTGGGGGGGGGGGGGGGGGGGGGGGGGGGGTTGTGGGGGGGGGGGGGTTTGGTGGGGGTGGGGGGGGGGGGGGGGTGGTGGGGGGGGGGGGGGGGGGGGGGGGGGTGGGGGGGGGGGGGGGTGGGGGGGGGGGGTGTGGGGGGGGGTGGGTGTGGGGGGGGGGGGGGGGGGGGGGGGGGGGGTTGTGGGGGATTTGGGGGGGGTTGGGGTTGGTGGGGGGGTGGTTGGGGGGGGGGGGGGGTTTGTTTGGGGGGGGGGGGTGGTGGGGGTTGTGGGGTGGTGGGTTGGGGGGGGGGGGGGGGGGGGTTTGGTTGGGGGGGGGGGGTGGGGTTTGGGTGGGGGGGTGGGGGGGGGTGGGGGTTTGGGGGGGGGTTGGGGGGGGGGGTTGTGTGGGGGGGGGGGGTGGTGGGTGGGGGGGGGGGGGGTGGGGTTTTGGGGTGGGTTGGGGGTGGGTGGGGGGTGGTGTGGGGGGGGGGGGGGGGGTTAGGTTGGGGGGTGGGGTGGGGGGGGGGGGGGGGGGGGGGGGTGGTGGGGGTGGGTTTGGTGGGGTGGGGGGGGGTTGGGTGGGGGGGGGGGGGGGGGTTGGGGGGGGTGGGGGGGGTGGGGGGTTGGGGGGGTGGTGGTGGGGGGGGGGTGGGTGGGGGGGGTGGGTGGGGGGGGGGGTTGGTTTGGGGTGTGTGGGTGGTGGTTGGGTGGGGGGGGTGGGGGTGGGGTGGGGTGGTTGGGGGGGGGGTGGGGGTGTGTGGTGGGGGGTTTGGGGGGGTTGTGTTTTGGGGGTGGGTTGGGTGGGGGGTTTTTTGTGGGGGGTGTGGGGGGGGGGGGGGTGGGGGGGGGGGGTTGGGGGGGGGGGGGGGGGGTTTGGGGGGGGGGTGTGGGGGTGTGGTGTGGGGGGGGGTGGTGTGGTGGTGGGTTGGGGGGATTGGGTGGGGTGGGAAGGGGGTTGGGGGGTGGGGTGGGGTTGGGTTGTGGTGTTTGGTGGGGTGTGGGGTGGTGGGGTGGGTTGGGGGGGGGGGGTGTTGGTTGGTGGTGTGTGGGTGTTGGTGGTTGTGGGGGGGGGTTGGTTGGGGGGGGTTGGGTGTAAGTTTTTGTGGGTGTTTAGGGTGTTGTGTTTGTGGTGTTGGGGAGGGGGGTGGGTGGGGGGGGGGGGGTTATTGTGGGGGGGGGGAATTGGATGGGGTTTGTTTTTATTGTTGGGTGGGGGTGTTGGTGGTGTTGGGGTTGGTGTGTTGTGGGGGGGGTGTTTGGATGGTGGGGGGGGGGGTGAATTTTTTGGTTTGGGTTTGTGAATTGTGGGGTGGGATGGTGGTTTGGTGAATTGGGTTGGGGGTGTGTTTGTGGGGGGTGGGGGTTGGGGTTTTTAGGGGTGGTGTGTTGGGGATTGGTGTTGTGGTTGTTTGGGGGGTGGGGGTGGGGGGGGGGGGGATAGGGTGGTTTGTAGGGTGGGGGTGGTGGGTTGTTTGTTTTTGGTGTTTGGTGGTTTTTTTTTTTTTTGTGTGGTAGGGGGAATGTGGTAGGGGGGTGTGGGTTTGGGTTTTTGTGGGTTGTTGGGGGGGGTGGGATGGTGGGGTGATGGGGGGGTGGGGATGGGTGGGGTGGGGTTGGTTGGTGTTGTGATTTGTGTGGTAGGTTGTGTTATGGTTTGTTTTTTGGGTGTTGGTGTTAGGGTGTGGTTGTTTGGGTGTGGAGGTGTTGGGGTGGTTGATGGTATTGTTGGGTTGGGGGGGGGTTGTGGGTATGTTTGTGGGTGGATGGGGGTTTAGTTGGTAGAGTGTTTGTATTGGGGGGGGGTGTGTTTTGTTGTTGTGTTTGGGGGGGGGGTTGTTGTGGAAGTGGTGGGGTTTTGTGGTGGTGTGGGGGAAGGGAGGGGGGGGGGGGGTGTTGTTATGTGGTTTTTGTGGTGTGGTGGGTTTTGTGTTAGAGTGATTGAGGTGGGGGTGGGTTTGTGGTTTGTTTGTGGGGGTAGGTGTTGATGAATGAAATGGTTTGGGGGTGGAAGTTGGGTGTGTGGGGATTTGGGTGTTTTGAATGTGGTATGGGTGTTTGGGTTTGGTTTAATTTGAATGTTGGTTATTGTTGTTGGTTGTTTGGTTGGGGATTTTTTTTATGTTTTGTGTGTTATGAAGATTTTTGGGGGTTTTTATTTGTGTTGGGGGTTGTTTTGGTGTGGGTTTTTATTATGTGGGTTTGTTTTGGTTTTTATTGGGATTAGAAAGTGGGGGTTGGGGGGGTGGGTTGTGTGAATGGGGTTGTGGGGGGGGGATGTTGTTATTTGTAGTGGGGAAGTGTAGTTTTTTTTTGGTTGATTTGGGAGTATGTATGTTTTTGATGGGTTTTTTAAGTTTTGTTTAGGTTTGGGGGATGGGTGGGGTGGTTAAAGTTTTATGGGGTTTATGGGTGAAGGATTTTTTATAATAAATATATTTTTTATTTGTTTGTTGGATTTTTTATGTGTTGGAGTTTGAATTGGGTTGTGATAGGTAAATGGGTATTGGTTGATTTTTAATTAAAAATTTTGTGGCTGGTTTGGTGTTTGGGATTGTGTGTGGTGTGGTTTGGTGAATTGTTGTTGGTTTTTTTTATTTTTGTGATTGGTGTTTTATTGTAGAGATATGTTGATGTGTGTGGTGATGGTTAAAGATAGATGTTAGTATTAGTGTGGGGGTTGGGTGGGTAAAAGGTGTTGTAGGGGATGGGGTTTATGTTTAGGTTTATATTTGATTATTGTTTTATTTTGGTAATGTAGTGAATTTTGGTGGTGTTTGTTTTGGTAAAAATTGTGTTTTGTAGTTTGGTTATGTGGTGGTGTGGTTTTGTGGTTTTGGTGGATGGAGTTGTTTTATTTTGTGTTGTTTTGAATTGGGAGTAATGTGTATGTGGAGAAGGGGTGGGATTTGTTTGGGGTTTTTTATTTTTTTTATAGAAATGGGGGGTTGAGTGGGAAATTGTTTAAGGTAATGATGTTTTTTATTTTTTTTGTTTGTAAGGAATTGAAGTGTATGTGAATTGTTTAATTTTGTTTGAGATGTGGTATTAGTTTTGATTTTTTTGAAATTTTGATGAGTTGGAGTAATTGTGTAGTTGATGGTTTAATTTGTTGAAGATTTTTGGTATATAATGTTGTAGGTGATTTTTTAAAGGATATATAGTATGATTGTTTTTAAGTTTTTGTTTAGTTATATTAGGTGTATTAAGGGTTGGATGTGGGTGTTTTTGTTATGGATATGGGTTTTTGGGGAGTTTAGATATTGTTGTTTTGATAAATTGTGTATTTTATTTTATGAGAATATTTGTATGAGTGTTTGAGATGTTTGTTTAGGTTAAATATGATGATTTAGTTGATGGTAAATGAATATAAGGGGTTGTTATGATAGGATTTAATATGGTATTGGGTGAGTTTATTATATGTGGGGGTTTTGAATGGGAGTTAATGTGGGTTGAGGATAGATGGTGAGGGGATTTGTATTAGGTATAAGGTTATGTGGTTTGATTGAATTGGATTTGAATGTATTTGTGTGATTTTTTGGGTTTTGATATGTTTGTTTTTATGTTTTTTGGAGTTGTTTGTTTATATTATATTTGGATGTATTTATTTTAGTTGAATTTGTGGTGTTGGGTTTAAGTTGGTATTTTTTGGAAAAATATGAAGTTGGGTTTATTATTTTGATTTTGAATTTGGAGTTAGTGTTTAAATTGGTTTGTGATTATTTTTTGTGGGGGGGTTTTATTTGTTTGATGATTTGGTGTTTGTATGTTTTAATTTTGTATTTATGTGGAGTTGGGAAATGTT
>JAJQQW010001049.1:0-2500 GCA_025583905.1 Ia io | reverse complement strand
AAAAAAAAAAATTTGTATAGAAAAAGAAAAAAAAGAAAATGGAGAAAAAAAAAAATACCGGAGAAAGGAGAGAAAAGAAAAGAAGAAAAAAAGAAAGGAAAAAAAAAAAAAAAGAAAAAAAACAAAAAAGGATAGAAAAAAAGAAAGAAAACATAGAAAAAAAGGAAAAAAAAAAAAAAGTGCAAGGAGAAAAAAAAAAAAAGAAACAATAAAATAACAAAAAAGATCATAAAATAAGAAAAAAAAAAAAAAAAAAAGAAAAAAGAAAAAAGAGAAAAAAAAAAAGAGAAAAGAGAAAAAGGGAAAAAAAAAAAAGAAAAAAAAAAAAAGCAGGCAAGGAGAAAAAAACAGTTTTTAAATTTAATTTTTATTTTTTAAATTTATTTTTTTTTAATTGTTATTTTTTTAATTAATAACAAGATTTTTTTTTTTTAAAAAAAGAAAAAAAGAAAAAAAGTTAAATTTTTTTAATTTTTTTTTTTTTTTTGTAAACAACTGTTTTAAAGAGATAGCGCATGTTGACAGAATAATTGGAAAAGTTGATTTTAGGAAGGGGTAAATAGGTAATTGAGCCTGTGGAAAAATATAAATATTGCCATCGGGGAGTTTAAACAAGAAAATATCAAAAAGTTTGTAAGTTACTAGTTTCGGGGAGGTTTTGGGTTTGGTGGTTAAAGAATGGGTTTTTTTAGTTTTAGCTGTGTTTTTAAGAAGGTGCTGAAGAGGAAAGCAGGTTTCCCCTAATGGTTTGGAGGCCAAGAATAAATTGGAAGAGGTGATAGATTTCTATAATTTTAGTAATAAGGAATAAATTAAAGAACAAGAAACGAAAGGTGAAGGGGAAACTTAAAGGGAACCCAGTCTTGGTTTCCCCTCACATAAGGGTTTGTTTTTAAATATCTTACGTGGAAAGAGGCAAGAAACATCCTACGTTATAATGGAGTTAACGTCGAGTTTTGTAGGAGGGAAGCCATTGAACAGAAAAAATGGCCCGTGGGGGTCCAAGGATTTATGTGGGGGTTTTGCTAGGGAAAAAAAGAAAATAAAAAATTATTTTTGATAAGGAGAAGAAATAAAGAAAATTGTGTATAGGGGAATAGGGGTGTAATAAATTTTTTTTGTGGTTTGGAGAGTAAAAAATGAACCTGGCATTTCACCTCCAATTATATGAAAATTAAATTAATTTAATTGGCCAACTGTGTTTAAAATTTAAGGAAAATTTGAGGGATGTAATATATTTGCACAGGAAAAACAAGGGGACCCGCAAAAATGAAATAAAAGAAAAAAAGCTCTGACAATGGTCAGAGCTAATAAGTTAAATTAGGAAGGGAATGCCTTATGCGACAGTTTTTCTGTGGACTAAATTGCCAATTTATCATAGAATTTTAAAAGTTTATAATGGAATTAGAAGAAACCGCCTCCATGTGGGGTTTAGGCATTAGTTCTCCCGAGAAATGGAGAGTGAATAATTGAATCTTGGAAAGAAGGCCAGAAGTGAGATCATGCTGGACCTGGTAATATAAATTGTTGGCCGTATTAATATGGAAGTTATGATAAAAATGAATTTATGCAAAGACCAGGGTTTTATGCTCCCAGCTCTGTGAACAGTCGGGGGAACTGGAAAGAAAGAAAGGGAAAAAAGAAAAAAATCCAAGGGGAAAGAAAAATAAATTAAAAAAAGTAAAAAAGGGACAAATTCAGTAAGTATAAAGTTTATAATGGCTGGATATATGAAGATTTTAGCAAATGGATTAATAAATAAACCTAAAAAGGCCCTAGGAATAATGACTTGGTCCCCAGGCAATATTTAAGGAAAAAAGAGTGGATAAATATAAGATAATTAAAGAACATTTAGAATAAATAAAAATAGGAATCGTGTTTCTATCAAAGCTTCAGAATTGAAGGATCCCAAGAAATTTGGGAAGAAAAACAAAAAACTTTTCTATTGTGGTTTGCCCAAGAATTGAATTCAAAGGAGTTTAGAAAAATAGGTCGACAATATTAAAAGTGGGGGGTAGGGTGTCCTGGGACAGAATGTGGTTGTTTTTTGTGCCTAAGTCTTTATGTGAAAAAGAACAAGAGAAATCTATGCTTTGAAGATTTTGTGGAAAAAAGAGTATTAAAGATCAACGATGATATAAGAGAGAAAAAATTTGTTTTGTTGGAAATTTCTTACAAGGAGAAAATAAAAAGGGTTAATTAAACTTAAGGAAATGAAAAAAGACAGAAATTCAATAGAAGAAAAAAAGCAAAAAAAAAAAATAAAAAAGAGGAAAAAAAATATTGAATGACTGGGTGAGGGTGTTGTTGGTTAGTGGGATTGTAGTGTATTGTATTGTTTTAATTATTTGATTTTAAAATTTTTATTATATTATAAATTAATATTATTTAATATTATTTTTTATTAATAAAAGGTTCTTTTTTTACTCTCCTTTTTTTTCACTTTTCTTCTCCCGTCTCTTTTTTTTTTTCTTTCTCCTCTTTTTTTTTCCTTCTTTCC
>JAJQQW010001633.1:0-14172 GCA_025583905.1 Ia io | reverse complement strand
GGGAGAACGCCTTCTGTCATACCCCCTCCCTTTTCCTTGACTAAAGTCTCCTGGTTCGGTTTGGTTAAGCTTTGCCTTTCAGGAAAAAGGGGACCGAGTTTCCTTTTTAGCTTTGCTAGTTGAACTCTTGCACTCCTTTAAAGTTATTCCTCAATCCCACCCCTAGAGGTCTGGTGGGGCATGCGATGGGTTGGGAAGGGAGCACCTTTTATTTTTTTTTTTTTATTTTTTATTTTTTCGGGAGAAAAATAAATGTTTTTCCCTTGGGCTTCCCCATGGGACTCTAGGGCCCCCTCGGGGATCCAAATAAATATATCAACCATGTTCTTGGGGGGGCTCTAGAGGTTTGCCCCAGTTTTGCTGAGGCCAGGAAATGAAGGTGAAAAGGGGAGGATCCATGAGGAAGCTTGGGCTTAACTTTAGCCCCCCAGGCACTCCCACCCCGTGCTGGGTGAGTGAAAGGGGCAGGGGGAGGGTGGGGGTTGGCTGGGGGCTGGGAATTTCTTACTTTCATAGGCAAGTGTTGCACATCCTATTGAAGCTCATTTAAAGTCACATACTGGCTTCCAGGTTTGGGTTTTTTTATTATGGTACACATTTCCTTTCTTTTTAGATGGAGGAAAGCCTAATTTTGGCGGGGGGGTGCTCCCACGGTTTGAGTAATAGCCGCTGAAGGGTGTTGGGAATTTGAATTACAGGCAGGTTTGCATCCAAAGGTCCCATGCTTTGATTTTGGGGAACTTATTAATCTACCCCCCCACCCTGGCCTTTCTCATGCCTTTGGCTTGGGGGCACTTACTTCAATTTCTTTTTTGTCTGGCCTATTAAAGGGGTTATGTGAAACGGCCTGAGGGTTTGGGGCCCCCCTCTGGACATTATTGTAAAAACGGAAGGAACTTAGTTTTTTGAGGGGGGGCTTTTCTCCAACCCTTTTCCCCAATGTAAGGATTCTTTGCTTATATCAACACATTTAATTCATATTTAGGGGAAAAATTTTGCTGTCATTGTTATTATTCCATTGGCTCCCATTTATACCATTTAATTTTGGTCTCCAGATCAAAATCTAAAAAACCAAGGGCAACAGTGGACCGTAAAAAGCTGCTTTCTGTCCTTTAAACAGGGGAGGTGTTAGGTCTGTATCCAATAATAAGGTGTCCTTTTTTGGGAGGGTTGGGCTTCTTAAATAGTCCCTTTGGGAACTGAGGAAACCTTCTCTGTTCTGGTCCTCCTCAAGCATTCATTTTCGCCCACTGATTTGCCCTGCTCAGGGCTTCCCACCAAAGGGGGGGGCAATAACTTTGCTACCCTGGGACCAACCATTATGCTGTTTGCAGGGCCTTGATTTTATTTTTGGTGCTTGTGGGAGGGTCAAGGGGACAAATCATGTTTTTATCTGGCCTGTTGCCACCCCCCAGCGGTGGTTCTCTTTTCCTTGTGGGAGGGTAGGAAAAACCCCTTCTTCTCTTAGGGGGTGGGGCGTGGTTTGGGGCCTGACCCTGGATCCGATTGCCATGGAGTTGGCCAGTTTGCAGGCCACCCTCAGAGAATCTGACTGCAAAACTTTTTCAGGGCCCCCAGCTTTCCCATTTTCTCCTGGGGCCGTTTACCTGGTGGGTAGTGGGAGGGGCTTTGTTTGGGGTGCTTTGGAGGCACTCATCCTATAAGCCTTTGCCCCATAAGCCTCAGGGCCCCCACTTGCTTGTTTTTTCTGATTTGCTGGTCCCAACTGGTGTGGGCCCATTACCCTCTTTTTGGTCCCATGCAGGATATCATTGCTTGACCTCTTTGCCACAATTGCTACCTGCCTGGAGGTTGGGGTATTGGTTTGGGGATTCCCCATCTCGGAGGGGGGCTTCTTTTCCTGGCTTTTCCAGCTGGGGGTTCCAGCAAGGTTGAAGGTGATGGCCTGGGGGGGGGGGCAGGGAGGGGACCCTTTGGGGAGGTGGTAGGGTACATTTTACCCCCCATGGGGGCACCACCTCCCCTTTGGGGATCTCACTTTCTGGGGGGTTTCTTCTGGTGGCAGGGGTTCAGAAGCTTCCCCCACTCACCAGGGGAATAGCACCTTTTTCTCAGGCCCTTGTTTTTCTCAGGTTACTCAGAGCTCTTCCCTCCCCTTGGGACCCTTGCAAATTGATTGGATTATTGGGGGCCTCCATTCTTTTTGCCCACTCCGGGGTGGTCCCATGCTTCCTTAGCCTGGATGTGACTTTGTAGTTGCTCCATAAAATGAGGAGTGTATTCCCCTGCCCTTCGGCTTGGCTTTATGACTTGCTTTGGTCCAGATCGAATGTGGGGTGAAACCAATTGTTTATGCCAGTTTCAAGCCCAGGTCTTTGGACTGTTTGTGTTGTTATCTGTGTGCCCTTTTGTGCACCCTGCCATCTCCATGAGTAAAGAGCTTTCCTTTGGGCTACTGCTGGCCTCTCCAGCAGGCCCGAGGATGAACCCATCTGGAAATAGCCCAGAGCTCCATCTGCAGTGAGAACCAAGCCGCTCCAGCTGTGGGACCACCGCTTGAAGCAGAGCCCACGCTGAGCCAGATGAGCTCTAGTCAAGCCCCAAGGCCTCTGAGATATCCATGCTCTGACTGCTCTCTTGCCTTCCACCAAGATTGTGTGATAAAAGGGTGAGTGATGTTTTGGATTAGTTTTGTGGGCCACCCGGAGTCACGGCAGTATTTCTGTTGCTCTCCTTATCCCAAGCTTCTTGTACACATAATATTACCCTCTCATGTTAACCCAGGGAATCATCCCAATTTGGGTGTTCATCTGTTTCCTGTTGGTCGAACCATCGAATGGATGATAAGGCACAGGGGCCCCGTTCCACCCCAACACTCTTTTCACATTGGCAGCGAAGTTCAAAATATGAGCATTCAATACCAGGTGTCCTTCTTCTTTGTTTTGCCATTTTGCTACTCCATATTCAACTGGAAACCTCTAATCTTAGAAAGCGCATTAATGGGAACATCTGATTTTACTCGCTTTGTATGTGCTCATTTGTTGTGAATTTTTTTCAACTTTTTATTCTGGAAAAATTTTCAAAATATATACACAAGTAGAGATATGTTGATGATAAACACTATTGTACCCGCTTGACTCTGTGGGTAAGTAGCCATGATCAAAACTTGCCAATCTATTTCAAGTGCTATACTTTTCTGGGGTTTTTTTCCTCTTCTAGAATTATGATCCTTCTTAATAAAAAGATGTGTTTATTGTTTTTTAAAGTGGAGAGAGTTAAGGGAGAGGGAGAGTGGAGAATCATCGATGAGAGGTGGAACAAACCTGTTATGAATGAGAGAGGGCAGCCTCCTGCCCACGCTCCTACTGGGGTGAGTCAGCTTTGCAATTGGAATGTGACCTCCTTGTTCATGGGTCAATGCTTAAACGCACTGAGCGATGCCTGCTGGCTAAATTTAATGACTTTCAATGCAGGAGCAATCCAGAGAGGTCCCCATCTTATGTAGTTGATCTGCGAATCTATCTACTATGTGTTTGCTATTATTACTCACCCTTTCTTTGCCATCCCTTGCTGTCTCCTGGGGTTTTTCCTTTTGTTATCTTCCACCACCTTCTGTTTCCTTGTTTTTCAATTTCTTGATCTGGCGCTCTTTTTTTATGGCATGTGGGGGGGTGTCTGAGGGCCCTTGTCGTTAACCTGTTTTTCCTTTTCCTTTCTCTGATTGCTCTTTTTTCGGTGGGCAGTTTTCAGCTACTGGTTGTAATTGGGAGGCCTGCTCCACGTTTCTGTCTGCCCATGAGTAGCTTCACTTGGTGTGTTTGCGATGGACTTCACAATTGAGCACATCTGCCTAAGCTAAAACGCACAGCGACTCTTCGACTGTGGACCTTCTTCTTACCTCCACTGTGCTTCGTCTGGTTTTCCTATCTCAGTTCAGACCTTCGCCCCATTTGCCCAGGTCCCATACTACAGATTCTTATACCTCTTTGGACCCAAGACTGCGACTATTTTCACTTCCAAAAGGTATTTTTATTTCTCCAATTCTTTCGAGTTTCCCATGTCCCCCTCCTTGGTTCAGGCCTGAGATATCTGCTTGTTGCTTGGGACAATTCTTAACATCCCCTCTGACTAGTCCCGGGCTGTTTCCTATCCTGAAGTTGGCTGGTACCATTTTTGTCTAAATGTCATATTGCTCTCATCATTGCTAAACGCCAAGCTGCAGACTACCAATCTTCTTGAATGGTCTATTCGAAATTATATGTCTAAAGACATAATTGACATGGACATTGAACCTCAATGACCACCGTTTTCTTCTAATCTTGCTGTTCTGTGTGTACCCTGTGCGTCATTAATATATGGCCCTGGTTGTTGTCCTGTAAGACACCTCATGCTTCTGTGTTGGCTTTGCTCAGGCTGATCATGTTATTAGTAGTTTATTTTATTTTTAGGTGATTAAAGATAAATGAGGTATCTGGTTCCAAACACTAACTTCAAAGTGCTCCTTCCACAGCTCTGGAATCAATCCCCTTTTGCCCTTTTTAAGATTCTTGCGGGCATTTAAATGTTTTGTTGTCCCTGCCAAAGGAAATAACCTGGTATGTTGTTTAATTTTTTTTGGGCAGTTCCCATGTGGTTTTTTCTTTGTTCAAAAAGGGGGAGCCCGTTTGCTGTCGCGAGTGGGTAGTTGTCTCATGGGAAATCCTGGTAGTGTAAAGTTTCTGAGCCTTGTAGGGCCTTTGGAGTGCCCCCAGAAGGCAGGAATGTTGTGCTACTTATCTTTTGATCTAGTCCCCAGCGCTGGATCTAGGATTATATTCTGAAAGTGTTTGTCAGGTGCATCTTAATTAGCATTGTGGGACCAGAGGAAGTAAGATCAGGCGTGGGGACAAAATGTTGTCAGCCGCAATTGCAAAGGAAGCTGCGCGCCGAACATATAATCTTGAGCCGCGAGGCTGTGGTGGGTCACCCCAATTCCCTGCAGCAAGGGGCCTGCCAAAACTGTCAGATGTCAGTTGCGTGAATTTGCAAAGCTAGGAGTTCAGGTGGGAAGGTTGGATTTTTCTTCATTAAAGATTGTCATTCCCCAAGGTGTGTGCTCTGACAGGAACCAGTGGTGTATTGTCAAGCTGAGACAGCTGTTGCCAAACCTGTGTGTAGCATCAGACAGCCGGAGATCCAGCTGCTGCTTTCAGAGACTTCATGGAGCGACATCCTTGTCTCTTCGCAAAGGGAGGGTCACAAAATGGCTTAACAAATAGGAAGTCAGGGAAGCCATCGGTGGTGTGAGTGACAGAGGGACAGATTGGGGTTTCTGAGACAGGAAGCACATAGATTTTGAGTCTCAAGTTCTGGTTCTTATTAGGCTGAGTGGCTTTGAGCAGGTTATGCACCTCTCTGGGCCTCATTCTTCCTCACTCATTTATACAGGGTTGGCTGTGAACGCTGACTGACTGAGAATAAGTATGGTGTGGGAAAAGTTGTTTACAAACTGCTTGTGGTAGGTGTTTGGTTGTTGGTTGTGGTTGTCGAGTACTCAAATGTTAGGGTAGAGTTAGAATATGTATTAAAATTATGTTTAGTTTTCAACACAACACACACACGCGACACAATGGCATTAAGGTGTAGAATGGTTCAAGTAAACCTGTGTTTGTTCGACTAGTATGCTCAGTTCTCTGCTCTCACTGTGATAGATGCAAGCAGGGGGGGGTTCTTTTTTTGTTTTTTTTTTTTTTTAACGTCAGTTTACATGTAAGAAATTGACGATCTAGTTGGGAGATGGACTAATTTGTTGTTCGCCAGTCCCATGTTTCTACAGAGGGGAAGAACATTTTGCTCCACAACCAAGTGGGAAATTTTTCTGTTTTTAATGTTCGTCGATGTATTTCATTCTCTTAAGAGAGGAGGGGTTTGGTAATTTGTACGAGATTGGTTGAGCTTGGGCAAAGGGTGAGCTGAGCATGGTGGCTCGCAGCCCCTTTTCCCTTCTGTGCTTCCTGAATATTAGTAGGATCATTGGGAGAATGCTTGCTTTCTCTACTCTTTGCCACAGAGTAAGCCTTTTGGTGGCAGGAGTTCAGGGGGATGGTGGGAGAGCAGTGTGGGCAGCTCTCTCAGAGGACTGTGTGGGCAGGTTAGAAGTTCTGGGGGAGGAGTATGATTAAGGCTTCATTTCTTTTAATCTGTCAACATCTAGATTTGTCCTCGCCATTTTGGGGGGAAGCACCTGCTAGTTACCCAAAGGGCTTGGGCTTACCGGCAGGAGCCAGTGATCTTCTCTAAGTTTAAGGTTCATTTAGAATTAGACCATGGTGCCTTGGGAATTCTGAAGGTTTCTCCCAGCTGGGCTTTGCCCTCCACATGCGTACAGAAAACAGTGTCCGAATTGTACTCTGATAAGGAGTTTCTTCATCTTTGGCTTTGAAATCTGTTAAACTTGTGTTTTGTTTATACTATTTGGCGATTTGTTGACATTCTTGCATCTGTGGCTTTATATTTTCACGCAAAATTTGGGGAAGCTTTTTAGGCCATTGTATTTATATATTTATTTGTTATTGTAATAAAGACACTTTTATTTGGATTTTTTTGAAAGCAAATGAAGGGAGGTTAAACAGTCCTGAATCTTTCCAAGTTAAGACCTAAAAACTGTGTTGTCCAAAACTTCAATTAAGAAAACTCCTGCTCTAAGTTAAAGGATAATCTGTATCACTTTAAACCAGCAATAAAAAAGTAAATATAAAATGTTCATTTAGATTAAAAGCAATATACTTCAGTTTCACAAAACACAGTCTTGCGAAACTTTAAGAAATATTACTGCTGAGTTTGGAGTGGGCATTTATTGGGCACAATTAACAACCTGCGGACAAACCCAGGAAGAGGGGAGCATAGCCTGGCATTTGCACCTCAGTGCAGCAAAGTGGGGTGCAGACCACCCGCACAAAGAGAGGCAGCGCAAAAGGGGCTACGGATCTAGCCTGACTGTATGCCAGTGGGGGGTGGCAAAGGTTGAGGGGAACAGTGGCGCAGCTTGATCCCATCCTCAATCAGAAGACTCTCTCTCATGTGTAAGGCATGAAGCAAAGCTGTCAGGGTCTCTTGGGACAAAAGGCATGTCCCCTCTTCGACAGTCTTCGATGCCCATAAAAGCTTGAAGGTATGGAAACAGAGCGACTGTCATCACAGTTCTTATGGAAGCAATGAAGACTGTGGTCAGCATGCCAGTTGGATGTCCTCCGAAAATTCAGGAAAGGGAACTGCGAAAGCTGTCTTTGCTCCTCGGGGGCACGCGCAAAGGCCACCTGGGACGCCCGATTATGAAGGCAAGCTAGCAGCCTGCTCAGCTCCACTCTCCTGTGATTGTCTGGGCGCATTTGAGTCTGGTTTGGACGTTGAGAATTTCATTCTGGTTGTTAGGATCATTAGTTCTGCGCTGTAAACATCCAAGCCTAATTACAGAAGTAAAATTAAATTAGCTGAAAAAATGTTCTCCCTCGCTAAACTCAACCTTCCTAATGCCGTGACCCTTTAATACAGTTACCTTCATGTTGTGGTGACGCCCAACCATAAAATTATTTGTCGGTGCTACTTCATAACTGTAATTAGTTGCTACTGTTAATGAATCGTAATGTAAATAATCTGTGTGCCGATGGTCTTAGGCGCAACCCTGGCTAGCGGTTCTCAACGTCTTGTGGTCGTGACCCACAGGTTGAGTGGGTTTGGTGTCATTTGTTGGTCGTTGGATTGTTGGTGTTGGTTGAGACCACTGCTGTTAGAGCCTTCAAGACCATCCGTTGAAAACACAGATTATTTACATTTACATAGATGCATAACAGTAGCAAAATTTTTACAGTTAGAAGTAGCGTACGAAAAAAAATTTTATGTTGGGGCATGGTCCACAACATGAGGAATCTTTATTAAAGGGGTTGTGGGCATTTAGTGAAGGGTTGAGACAACCACTGGCTATAACTGGTTCCTCAGCCGTCTGGATCTTGTGTGCGGTGGGTGAGGGACATCGGACTCCACAGAGGCCCTGCCAGGACCAGGTCACTGCAGGGCAGGGAAGGGAGACTTGCGCAAGTCCTGGTGAGGAGGGGTGTCAGTCTGGAGAGAGGGACAGTGAGGAGGCTGAAACACAAACGGGTGGGGTGGGGAGGGCAGGTGTTGATTGTTGTGTGAGGGGAAGGTGTAGTTGGTTGCACCTTCGAATTTGTGGGAAAGGGATACTGCATGCGTTTTTGGTGACAACTTTGAATATTTTTAGTGTCTTTAAATTGTTTTTTTTTTTACATTTCAGAAAGGG
Source organism: Ia io (assembly GCA_025583905.1). NCBI lineage: Eukaryota > Metazoa > Chordata > Mammalia > Chiroptera > Vespertilionidae > Ia > Ia io. The sequence goes on along the minus strand of JAJQQW010001633.1, from coordinate 5,915 downwards.
AAGGGAGAGGGTAAGAGAGGAATCATTGATGTCTGCCTCCTAACTGGGGACCAAGCTGAAACTCTGGGCGATTTGTGCCCTGACTGGGAATCGAATGGTGGGACCTCCTGGTTTATAGGTCCACGCTCAACCATTGAACCACACTGCCAGCTGAATATTTTTTAAGTCTTGTGTTAGTGAAAAAAAAGTTAGTCACCTCTCTGTGTACTGTTAGAGAAAATGGATAAAAACTGCTTGGGAAAGGATAGTTGGTAGTGCGAGTATTGTGGAGGCCCTGAGAAGTTTGTGTATGTCAAATCCTGTGAATCTAAGGAGCTGTGGATGTTTTTTTGAGTCGTGAGTGGTAGCAGCAGGCTCAGGAAGAGAAGCACGTTGAAAGCGCTAGGTTTGGTGTGTTAAGTAGGGAGAAGGAGATCCAGGAGGTGTGTCTGCAGAGAGTGAAATGTTCGCACTGAGTCGCCATGGCCTCAAGGATCAGAAGTGAGCTCGATACTCTGGGTTTTGTCCCCTGTGTTGTGTTTTAGATGAAGAATCCACGAGTAGGTGTGTAACACAGAAAATAACTTAAAGGGGTAGCCCACTATCAGAGAGATCCAGTAATGGTTTGTTGCTTTGTGTCACAGAAAAGGCCAGGTGAAAAGGAGAATCTCATTAAGGAACTGACCAACAGGGTCAAAAGTGGTGCTTCCGCATGTTGTTGCGTTTGATCCCAATTTTATTCTCGCCAAACAGATGCCAGAGCAATTCTTTGTGAGACACCCATTCTGATTGTTGGTCGCAACTTCAGTGTTTTCCTAGGATCTTTTTTCTTTAAGTATAGATGAAGATTGGTGGGAAAAAGCTCTCAAGTTCCTTGTTTCTTGGTTGTAAAGGCTAGAGGTTCCCTGGTGGTTCATTTATTTTTTCCCTTTTACCTCTCCCCTGCTTGGGAGGGGTAAGCCAAGATTGAGGAAAGTTCTGCTGGGACAAAGCAAGGAGAGCAGTGGAGGATGAGAATACAGAGGGAAGGGAGGGGGACTAACAGAAATTTAAAAGCCCAGAAATAATACAGTTCTTCACTTTGAGGGCCTGGTTATGGGCCAAAGCTCTTTTTGGGAATTTTGGGTTAACAACCATTGTTTTGCTTCCATTGATAGTTGGATACATTTTCTTATCTCTTGGAAGCCCCGCGAAAAAAATCTGAGTAACCCATAAAAATATCCCCTTTTACTGTTGGGATTTCTTAAAAAAATATTTTAAACTGGGGGGACTTAGGGATCATTTTTATTCTGGTATGGCAGGGCCAACATTTTTGAATAATTGTTTCTGATGAAGTTTTTATGAGGATTTATGGCACCTAAAGTCGCTCTTATCTGCACTTATATATTAACCAAAGAAATATCTGGCCTAGGCTTGAAAAGGGGGGGAAAGGTAGTTTTGTGGGAGGTTGGGGTGGGCTTCAAAGGAGGCCATTTTGACATTTATTAATCTTGAGGTAATATTTTCCTGTTGGGGGGAACTTATGGTGTTTAATTTAGTTGCTTGCTTTTACCCATATTTCCCCACAAGTTTCTCCTTTCTTGGGGGGCATCACTTTTCTGTGGTGACCATTGGGAAATGTGAACCCATTTGTGATTTTGCATTGGTCAAAAAAAATGCATAGTGGGAAGGGGGCATTTGGGAGACTTTCTGCACAGAATCTTCAGGGAGGTAATGTGTGCAATTATCCCCACGTTTCCCTTCCTGCTTTCTCTGGGATGGGATGGGTGATAAAAGCACTGTTGAGGGACAAAAAAACTTTCCATTCATCTGGGAGTTAATTTGTGATGGCTGATTGCTACCCCTTTCTTCCCCTATTAAACCCCCCACCCCCAAAACTTGTTTGATTCCATGTTTAGGTGAGGAAATAATTGTTTTAGTGTTAAGTCCCACTAAAATGTTTGGGCGGTTTGTTTTTTTATTAGTTTACCACCAATAACAAAAAACATATTGTTTCATGATTGGATAACATACCATTAAAAAAAAAAATTTGGGAGTTTTACCAAATTCCAGTGGGGGAGATTGTTGAATTTTGGGACTTGGAGTTTCTATATTGGAACACCAATTATATTAATTGGATAAATAAAACAACTAAGGAAGTAAAAGATGTCAAATCTGATGTTTAGGGGGTGATAAGGAATTCCATTTTTTCCAAAAATTCCCCTCTGATTTCGTTGGTGGGGACTCCTTTGCCGTTAAACTTTTGTGTTTTTTATGGGTTCTGCTTTAAATTTAAACTTTTCTCTCAAATCACCATATTAAAAGCTCAAATATAAGTTAAATTTTTTTTATTTTTGCTGAATTTTTTTCCAGGTTTCTGTTATTGGTTGTTGGGGATATTTTTCTGAACTTTTTTCTTCAAAACAAACCTTTTTCATTATTAGGCTTCCCTCAAAGAAACAAATTTCAAACTTTGATGCCTCATCAAAAACAGGATGTTCACTTTGGGATTTTTCTAAAGGGGAAGGCCTTCTAATGCCATTTAGAATTTACATTTTTTATTGATGGTGGTTTGCTTTGTAGTTTTCCCTTCCAATCTTTGTGGGCCCCTGGGGACTTCATTGTTAAGGAAAAAAAAATAAAACTACGTGTTTGGGTTTTTTCCCACTGACAGAATTTTTTTTATATGCAGAGTTTATAAAATGGGTTTTTAGGGCTTATTTATTTAACTAACATTAGTTTTACTTCGAGTGGTAAGCTTTATAACAAAAAGGTGGGATTTTTCTAAAATGGCGGAATTTGGGGTGTGAGGTTGCCCCAACTCAACCAGCTTTAAGGGGTGGCAAGGAGCATTGCAACAATCTTTTATTTTTCCTAAATCTATTTTAGTTTGGGCATTTATTTTTGCTCTTTGTGGCGTGTATGTAAAACAAAATTCCACTTGTTTGTCTTATTATGAGGGTTTCACCTTTTTCGGTAATTTAGGAAAATTGTTTCTCTTATATCATTTTTTTGCCCAAGGGTTTGTACTCTCTTAATTTATCATGTTAGGCAACTTCTTCAAGTTTTTCCTAAATTGATGTGGCCCTTATATTTTTGAAATATATTTATCTTTATTTATATGGTTTGGGCTTTGGCTATAAGGGAGGAAAGGGGTAGGGACAAGGAGATTTATTTTTAAGTTAATACACCTTTGATGTCAATGATTTTATTGGTTAGCCCACTAGATTTCCTACGATTTTTCGAACTAATACTTTTTCCAATTTGCTGTTTGAAGCAAGTGTCTAATAATATTGTCACACCAAAGGGTATTTGCACACGTGTCTCAAATACAAAAAAGAGGGGAAAATTATCCCCAGATGGGATTAGGACCCTCAAAATAGTGTAGTCTAGGTGCTTCAGGGGCTTTGAAAGGGGTTGGGGATAAATTCAAAATTTGTGTAGATTGGTTTCATGTTTGTTGGTATGCCGCATTGGTCTTGTGTCAGGGCTATGTGGGGCATTTCTTGGGACATTTTAGAGATTGGGGTTTTGGTTTCAGGTTTTTACAATTGTGGTCAATCAAACATAGGATTTACCAGGGGGGCTTTATTTCACCAAAAAAAGTTTGGGATAACCACTTTTATGGACTTCTGTTGAAGTGGAAAACTGCCTTTGTTGGGTCTTCCTTTTAAATCTCACAGTAGCGAGGGGAGGAAAACGAGAAACATTACCCCAGGGCAGGTGATTCAATACATTGGTACTCATTGTAGTGCAAGGGAAATGCTTTTAATTTTACTTGTACCAGTAAAAATTTGCTGGCAAGGGCAAGGGGAATATTTAAAATACTGTTAGCGTTTTATTGAATCTATTCTTCACATTTGGCTCTTTTGGCCACATCTAAGTAGTTCCATACCCGCTTTTCAAAATTATAGTGGACAACTACATTTTATCGGGGTCGGATTCTACAAATGTCTGCCATTTTTAATGTACTCCCTAAAAAGTACATTTTTTCCCAGGGTGTGATAGGGGGAGAATTAGGTCTTAATTCCTAATTGAATCCTGCAAAAATTTTCTACTGTTTGAGATTAAAAAAAATAGGATGGCCCCTGCCCTTCCAGAGAGACTGGGAATCTTGGAGAGTAAGTGGTCCTTCTTGGGGTTTGGCTTGGTTTAAATATTGGTTTTATAATGGGGTCATGTGCCTAAGAGTGGGTTGGACCTCAATAATTGGCTTCTGGGAACTGAGTCAAATTAAACAAACCCATTTTGGTCAGTTGGGGTTTTTTTATATGGTGCCAAAAAGAATTTCAAAGGTAAATTGGTTTCCAAAAACCCCCTATCAATTGGCCAGGGGGACATTTTCCCACAAAAAGTCAAGTTGGATTTAATATTCAATAACCAAAAAACAAAAACAAAAACAACATACACCCAATCACAATACAATACAATATCAGAACCCAAATTCCCATATCAAATCAAAACTAGGGTCCCATCCTTCCATTTTTTTCTGGTGGCTAATTTCCAATCCTTGGGCCAAATTCCAACCTGGGAAAAACCATTGTTGTTTTTTACTGGATATTTTTTTTTACTTTTGAGGGAGTTTTTAAATTATACCCCAAATGGGGTTGTGGAATGGTTTTAAATCCATCTGGCTTTTGGGATATTTTTCTTGTTTTTTCAGGAATAACTTCAACCTTTAGCTTTTGTGGCCAAACATCGCAATAAATCTTTGTGTGGGTATGGGGGTTCCATAACAACGCTCCTGAAGGGGTAAATAACTAAAAACCAATACAAAAGCAGGTTTTGCCCCAGGTTAGGTTCAATCATCCTCTGGGATGAGGAAGGATTATAAAACTTTTTGATTGTCAGGGTTTGGAGACGATCCTGGATATGGGTAACCTCCAGTATTTTTTTAGCTGGGCTAAAAACAAATATTAATTTCTTTTGTTGCTTTTTGCATGTATGTTTTTCTCCTGTTCTTGCAGGGATGCTGGGGCAGTTTGGGGTTTTGTTTACTGGGCTTCTGAGTGGGGCGTGGGGGTAATGTTGTGACAAAAAAATCCCATTTCGTCCTCCGGGTCCAGGATGTTCAAGGTGGAATGTTTCGGTTAGCCCTTTGATATAATTTGGGTTTTCTTCAGTCAGATAGGGCACAGGGTGTATTTTTTTAACCCCAGGCAAGTTCTCCCATAATGAGGGGTGACTTGCCCCCCCTAGCGAGGAGGACATTGTTGGGCCAAATCCCTCGTAGAGAGGAGGTGACCGTGACCTTTTTGGTCCCACTAACTAGGGAGTTTTGCTACTGGGACATTTCTAGTGGGTATAGATAAAGCCTGGGAGATTTACTGCTTTTCAATATTCCTTACAGTGCAAGGGATAGCCCTGCATACCCCTTGGGGGGGGGGACCAAATGGGACATATTCCCAGCCCCTTGGCCAGCCAGGTGGCTCTGTAGGTTTGGGGGTCGTTGTAACCAAAGAAGGTTGCGGGGGTTTTCGATTTTACTGGGTCAGGGGCACATAACCTAGGTGGGCATGGGTTTTGATTTCCCTGGGTTTGGGGGTGGCATTATTAAGAGGGCATAAAAAACTATCAGGTTTTTCCTTCTCTCACATCGGGTGTCTCTCTTCTCTTTCTCTTTTCTCTTTCTAAATCAAATTAAAAACAATTTATTTTCCTGGGCAACGGGATTTTTAAAAAATAAGGAAATTACCCCAGCCCAAAAGATTGCTGTAGGTTGAGATGTGAAACCCTGGATTTATACGATTTGGATTTTGGGGGGCCGGGGGCAAACATAGGGCACATTAAGAATTTTTTCAATGCCAGTTTACCAAAAACCCCCCACTAACCCCCAAAAATTGGAAATTCTTATTCTTTCCTTCACCATCAGTTTACAATCTTTGATTCCTCCCTTTCAGGAAGCCCAACTGGAGAAGCGGGATGTGGGATCAAGACTGAAAAAAAACCCCTGGGTT
>JAJQQW010001629.1:0-14307 GCA_025583905.1 Ia io | reverse complement strand
ATATAAATGTAATGTATGATTATTATTTAAATCATAACCAGATCACTCAGGAAACCCTACTGAGATATTCATAAGCACAGCAATCAAATTGAAACGAGTAATAAAGGAAATCGTGATAAATGAATATATATACATTAAAGAGTACTAAATTTATTACTCCAATTTAGTTTTTCTGTCATGCCTATTTAGAATATTATATTTAGGTGGAAAGCCTAGAGCTTTATTATTGCTTCAGTTTGAAATATTTAATCATATCATGCTGAAGAAGTCAAAAACACTCTAATAAATGTAAAGTAAAAAACAGATTTACTGCTTTATAATCCAGTAAAATTGGAATAACTTGATGAAAAACATTTTGCGGTACTTCAAACTCAAGCAACCCTTTATCAGGGATATTCTAGTTAATGAGAAAAAATAATTAATTGCTAAATTTTTTAAGGTAGGTTTAGCACTATAAATGAAACAATTTACGACAACTATCTCCAGTGTAATAGAATTAGAACAACCAATAGAAGTTTCATCGGACTTGATATTGCAGTGGATCAAAGAGCGCGACCACAGTTTTTGTATTCATGGCACAGATCTGTTAGGCTAAGGGCCCAGCCCTCAGCAGTGCTTTTGAAAAAAGTACATTGCTAGGACAGGACATTAGGAGCTTGGTGTCGAGTCAACAAGTTCGTGTACTAGAACCACCAAAGGAACGCAAAGCTGTCTGCTGCAGACATAATGAAAAAACCACAACAAACAAAAAAGAAACAGGAAAAAGGAAAAGAATAAGAAAAAGAATCCACATCATTTCTGACGCTGAGCTGGTTTTCATTGCTGGAGGAAATTGCAGTCCCACCAAATCCATAGATAAAAAATAAAAAAAAAAAAAAAAAAAAAAAAAAATAAAAAAAAGAAACCAAAAAACCAACAAAAAAAAAAACCAAAATTTTTAGATTAGTAGCCTACCAAACAAAAGGAAAAAAAGAGGGTATTTTTTAAGAAAGATGAATCCCCCCCCCCCCCATAGGCAGATGGGAGTGGTAACAATTGGAAAAATTTATTTTACAACTGAGGTTTTTGCTTTAAGTGTTCTTTTTATATAGAATTATATGTGATGAATGAGGGATTTCTTAATGCCACGTGGAGAAGTACATCAGATTCCTTGGCTGAAGTTGGGAGGGGGAAAAAGGAAAGCTGTTCACATATTTTGCAAGCATGCTCCCCACATCATTTCCAGTAAAGAGTCATTTTACATAATAGAGGATTCATTAACTCTTGGTCTGAGCTAGTCGGTCAGTTTTAAAAAAAAAAAAAAGATTCTTATTTAAGCTTGAAAAGCAGAAGAATGTAATAAAAGTGGATTATATTTGTTATATAAAAAAGGTCCTAATCGGTCCAATGAAGTATGAGATTAAAAACATGTCAAAAATTATAAACTAGAGGGTGTAACAAAGCCCCAACAATTCGATCGCCCTTCTGCCACATCAAAGCAAGACAGAAAAAAAACCCTTTCTAAAACAAAAAAAAAAAAAATTAGCTTTTTAGATTTTTTAAAAAAAAAAAATAAAAAAAAAAAAAAAAAAAAGTGGTACAGAAGGCATTTAGTTTATATTAAAAAAAAACAAGAAAATAAAAAAAAAAAAAAAGAAAAAAAAAAAAAAGTAGTTTACAAACATATAGAGGATATGTCTAGCAATAATAAAAAAAAATATCAAATGAATTGCATCTTTGCTTTTTTTTCTTTTATAAACACATTCTTTTTTCTTTGTTGGATTTAGGTATTATTATTGTGTCCTTATCCTCCATGCTCCCCCAACCCCCCCACGCATGCCCTCACCCCCCCTGTTGTCTGTGTTCCATTGGTTTAGGCTCATATGCTATGATACAAGTCCTTTGGTTGATCTTCCCCCATACACACACCCTCCCCTATCTTCCTTCTGAGGTTTGACGGTCTGATCAAGCCCTCTTCGCCATCCTTTGTCTTGGGATCTGTTTTTTTCATCAGTTTATGTTTGTTCAATTATATTCCACAAAGAGTGAGATAGTGATATTTTTTATCTTTCTCTTGAATGGCTTATTTCCACTTAGCATAATAGCTCTCAGTTCCATCTATGCTGTTGAAATTGGTATGTTCATTGCAGCACAATTCACCATGCCATCAGCAGATGAGTGGATTTAGAAAAAACTGTGGTACATCTACCACAATTGGAATTTACATGCTGCAGTAAAAAAAAAACAAAAAAAAAGGAAGAAAGGATAAGAAGAAAAGAAGGAAAAGGGTCTTCAACCATCTTGGAAACCACATTTCTTTCTTGATGTTTCACACTTAACTGGAGAACAGTAATTTATTTTTCCCCACTTTAAAAAATTATGGAAAATGAGGCCTCAAAGGGAATTAATCATAGCTTTGCTTTATTTTCAAAATATCAATGATACATAGGTAAGAGTCACCCAGGGTAAAAAAAGCTTCCTGCCCTCCAAGGAGTTTTTCTTTCCCTAAAATTCCTATTTCGTGGTTTGTATTTGGGTTGTTTGTTGGGGTAGTTTGTATTGTTTTTGGTGGTGGTTTGTTTTGGTGGTTTGTTGATTGTGGGTTAGGGGGTATTTTTTGGATTGTTGTTTTGTTTTTGGGGTGATGTGTTTTTGTTTTGTTTGTTGGTGTTTGGTTTGATATGTCTGTTGCTTTGTTGGTCTGGCGGTTTCGTTGTTTTTTGTTTTTTGCTGGGTGTGACAAATTTAGGAATTAAATTCATAGTTATGATTGAATAATTATATATAACTAGTTATAAATAAAAATCGAGTCATGTAATTATAATTACAAATAATAAGGGGAAAATAATATTTATAATAAAAAATAAAGGGACTAAATCTAAGATAAAAAAATTTAGAAAAATATTAATCCAATTTGTAATCATGAACTTAAGAAATCAACAAATCACTAAAAAATTTAAGATAAAAAACTAAATTAAAGTATGTAAAAAAAATATAATGTAATATATAAACAATTAGTATTTGAAATTAAAAACATATATATATTAAAATAAAAAATACAATAATGGGTGTAAAAGGAATATTTATGTAATTAGAACAAAAAAAAAAGTTAATTAAAATATTAATTTAACCTAAACAAAGACATTTATCAATTGGGGGATTGAAAATATTAGTAAACCACTAATCAATTTAAAATCCATTAATAGATATTATATCAATGTTAATTATTTTAGATTAGCTTAATGTATTTAATAAGTATAAATCTATAAAATATCAATAATATTAAATTTTTAAAATAGTAATATAAAGAATATAAAAAATTTTAAACTTTAATTATATCTAGACAAAAAATAAAAAAATATTAAAGAGTATATTAAAAATTAGTAAAAACATTAAAGACACCTTAATCTTAAAAAATTGCGTCTAAGTAAAAATAGTACCTTAAATGAGAAATTTATAAGTAATAATAAAATATTTATTTATAAAAATCATACTTATTAAACTAATTAATAATAATAAGAAAAATAATTACTAGATTACAAACAAATTAACTTATTTTAAATAAATAACGCTTATACATATAACTAATATATTTATAATATTATTAAAGTATTGAAATTTATGATATTAATCTATAAATAAAGTTTATATCTTTTTTTAAACAATAAATTTTAAATTTTTATTGGTGGAATACTAGTAAAAGAGGCAATTTAAATAAAATGTAAATACATACAATAAGTTAATAATCAAAAATAAAAAATATAAAAAACAAAAAAATAAAGCTATCTGTAAAAAATATATATAAAAAATTAACAAACGCAAAAAAATCTTAAAAAAAATTTAATAAATACAAAAAGTCTATAGTATATTAGTAAATAAAACCAAATCATAAAAATTAAATATTATGATAAATATATAATATCTACAATTTGGCAGAAATTAAAAAACTTAAAAATAACAATATTTGGGCAAGTACAATCACAATTTATAACTAAATAAAATACTAAATAACCATTAAAATTATAAACATTAAATAACCCTTAATAATTAACAAAGAAATAAAAAATAATATTAAATAAATATTAATTTAAAATTAAAATTAGTGGGTATTTTTTTTAATAGTAAACTATTAAAAAGAGTTTAAAACACAATCTAATAATAAATACTAACTCATAAAAAAAATCAATAAAACTATGATTTTTAACGACAACAAATAAAATTATTAAACCAAAACATAAATATTATATCTTTTCAAATCTCATACAAAATAACATCTGGCTTAGCAATTGTCTACTAAGTGAAAAAAGTATTACAAAGATCATATAATATATAAAAAACGTGATTTTAACACCTAAAGGGGATAGTTACAAGTACTAAACAATATAGTTATAAATACACTTAAGGGAGAAATATAAAAAAAAATAAGAAAATACAAAAATTGTCTTTCAGATTAATCTTACAATAATAGATATAAGTCCGGCAAAAACCATTAATAACAAAACACTAATAACAAAACAAAATAAATAAAATCATACACACACAAAACGAACTACACACTTCTAACAAAGCAACATAACTCCAAATCCCCCCAACAAGTAAGTTTCACTTTAACTTCCACCGGGTAGTGGTACCACAAAACAAACCACATCACAAGCCCCTATACAAACCATTTCTCCTTTATAACAGCCTAATTTAGTTTACCCAACACTTGAATCAAAACATTAACATCTATAAAGTATAATCTGCCTACATTTTTAACTCATTACTCAAACGTACCACACAAACCTATTCAAGCCCTAAACAACAGAACAAACCCCCAGGGCAGTCCTTGGGGCTAAACAACACCCATAAACCCAATAGAACCACACAAACACCAACAAACTAGAATCGGCAACAATTAAACCCATCCAATAAACAATCTAGAATAAGGTAGTATTTCGGGGGGGAGGGTGGCTCCAAAAACCGATAAAAACGATAACCATAAGACAAAACCCATCCTTTTATCCACACCCAAAACTCAACCTACCTCCGATTGGTCAACCGAAGACCCATTTTTGACAACTACGCTCCATATATTTTATAAATACGTATACACACATATAATATTTTACCATTAAAACACACCTCCTCATACGTTTAACAGCAGGGCCATATTTCTATTTATTAATAAGTGGAGGTGTGTAGTTTAAAAAAATAAAAAAAACCTTATTCCCCCTCAAGCCCCGTCATGAAGCTCCCACTATCCGACATTTAAACCTACCACCAAAACTCTCAGGCCAAACACCAACATAACCCCCATTATAATCCACACTCGCGACAAATAATCGAAAAATTTACCTTAAAATAAAAGGTAAATTCATCAAGTCATATAACCATAACAACAACATAAATGATAAAAATATTAAACATGGTTACTAAAAAATATCCTAATTTTATAACTTAATATATATTTATACATAACATAAATTAACAACATAAAAAATCCAAAAAAAATTATTAATAATAAAAAAAAAACGTAAACTCATATATATAATTATCAAATAAATAAAACTAACCCCGCTGGAATAAAAAAAAACTAAAAGTAATATTTCTAACATATAACATGCTACTAAACATAAAAACTCAAAAAAAAAATATAAACACAAAACTAAAAAAAAAAACAACTACTAAAAAATTCAAACTACAAAAAAATTATATACAATAATTATATAAACCAAACATACTTAACAATCAATACTAAAATCGGAACAACCACTAAAATAAAGAGTGTGAAACAAATTCAAAAAAACAAAATGCCAACGTTAATAACCACCCCAAAACACCAAGACAAGTCAATCACCATAACTTAACAATAAACCTACCAAACCCTCTAGACCAACACAAACGCCAATACCCAATAAACCTACCCATCTAATCAACATAACATAAACCTCGACAACACAATACATAAACCCACGGTACCACATATTTACAAACATTCATGCCCCTCCACCACCTCCAAACATCACAATGATCCAAACGAACAACTCTACCATACCACTGAACAACACACCAATACTAGCATACGACACAACCCTCCATATTAACTCCACCCCAACCAAGCACCACCACTAACCCAAACACCCATCCACCCAAATAACCCAATACAAACCAAAAAACTAAAATCACAACTAAACACACACACATCCACCACACACATATACCTCTCCAAAAAAAATAAACTTAAAACCATCCCCACCACTACACCCGATACCTCAACCCCCCAAACCCCAAACCCAAACATTATTACCGCCTACCCTTCCCCAACCTACACTCCTACAAAAACTCATGGCCACGGAGAGGAGCAGGAGGCTTGGGTTTCACTCGGCACATGGGGTTAGCCAAGCTTTTCACCTGCCCTGGTGGCCCTACAGGGCAGCACACTCAAGGCTACAATGTTTCAATTATTAGTAGAATAAATAAATCACAACAAAAATGGCTGCTGCCCACAGAGCAAGTGGAGGCTTGGCTCCTCTCAAGGGTTACAAAGTGTTCAATTATAAAAGATATATAAATCCCAGATACCCAGGGCCTCTGCTTGGGTCTGGCTGGGGGGCGTGGCTGGCTTACTTAAAACCCACCACAGGCCCCATTGCTCAGGGCTGCCCATGCACCAAGGTACCCCAACCCTGATCCACAGGACACCCTTCAGGGCAAATCAGTGTGCTCCTCACCCGTGCACCAGGCTTATAGCCTACTCTAATAAAATAAAAGAGTAATATGCAAATTGACATCACTCCAACACTCAAGATGGATGCCCCAATGTGGTCAAGATCGGCTGCCCCCATGTGAAAACAAGATGGTCCACAACGAGATGGCAGCGGGGAGGGCCGTAGCGGAAGGACCAAGTTCTGCAAAGGGGAGAGGCTGTTGGTGGGTGATCAGTGCCAGACGGTAAGGGTATTGGGAGGGACGCATGCCTGCAAGGGGAGGGCAGTTAGGGCAAACAGGCTAAGCAGGGGAGCACGTTAGGCTATCAACTACAGATCTTGTCAGGTGACGTTGGTTAGGGGGTGATCAGACTGGTCAGGCAGAAGGGGTTAGGAGGCAAATCAGCGAAGGCAGCAGGAGAGCTGTTGGGAGCCAGCAGTCCTGGATTGTGACGTGAGAGGGATGTATACTGGGATCAGAGGCCTCTAAAAGGGCAGTTGGAATCCTCGAGGGGTCCCAGATTGGAAAGATTGCAGGCTGGGTTGAGGGGACAGCCCCATCCGCCGCTATATACAAAATTTTTGTGCTTCTAGTGTATAAGATACTGGAGGCCTGATCACCGAAATTCTTGCACAGGGGCTCACCTTTTCACAGTCTCTTCATTGCTCCAGCCGGCCCTCACGCTACCTCGCAGGCTTGTCGCCAGCCCTCACAGCCGCTAGACTGTGGGTTGGCGCTCAGCCCTTCCCTATGCAGCCTACCATTTTCATATGGAAGGTCTTCATGGACAGTAGCCTGACTGTATTCTGCTGTTCAGTTAATTTGCATCATTAGGTCTCTTTATTACTTTAGGATTATTGTATTGATTTTCCATTAGAAAAATGTAACCTACCTTATTTCCACCCTGCACTTCGTAATAGTGTTTTGTAAAAATGTACGATCAGAATCTGCCTTCTGCAAATAACTAGACATTCCAAAGGTTGAAATATAGTTTCTTAGTCAAAGAAAAAATGGAGGGAATAAGTCCCCTAGGAGTCCGGTCACTCGTGAGAAAATGATTAGTATACTTCAATGAGAAGGCAAATAAATACAACATCGGACAGAAAGTCTACAATCTATGTAGAAAGAAAGAAGCAGTGAGAAGGAATAATGAGGGGAAAACAAAAATTTTTCTCACATTCTAATTAAAATTTTGTTGTGGAAATTAATTATAGCAACAATAGTACTAGGTGATTTCTAAGCTTCAACGGATATATGAGATGAATGAACTGCAATTTTCTAAGTTGGTAGGAAGAATGGGATTGAGAATGCTCGTTATAAGGTACCTACATTGCAATCAGGAAGCTATATAATGAGACTTCTTAAAGTAGGATTTGGGATGTTTATTGCACAAACTCTAGGAATACCACAAAAACCATTTTTAAAATGCAATTATATAACTAAAATAAGCTAAGCAAAAACAATGGGAAAAAAATTGTTTCCAATATTTCTTTTTAATAAAAACTAAAAAAAAAAAATCTCAGTTCAAGACCAGAGAGGAGTAGAAAGAATGGAAGATGGTAGAAGAAAAAGTAAAAAAGAAACAGATAACAAATCAGTAAAAATGTGGTAAATTTTCAGCCAGCTAAAAGGCATAAATGGATTAAAAAATTGAATGGATGGCGAGAAAGGTATATCATGATATACTAATCAAATGAAACCCTGGATAATGATATAATTACATACAAAGGCACGCTATAAAGAAAAGGAAAGTTTGCCAGACGATAAAGAAGAGCATCTATTACAATGATAATAGAGGCTGGATTATCAAAGATCTAAGTGGTTCTTAATCTATATCTCTCTAGCTGTAGGCAAAGGTAAAACATAAAAAAATGGGAGCAAAAACTGGAAACTGTGTAGTAGAAATAGAACTTTAATAGTTATAGTTGAAGAATTTTAAACACATTTTTTGTCAGTAATTGACAGATCCGCTGGCAATAAAAGCATGCAGTAAGTATATAGTTGAACGAAAAAACATAATCAAATCAACTCTATTCTAGCTTGATATGTATATTAAAGTTCACCGAAATATCAGCTAAATACTATAGTCCTTCTTATGTTCAATAGACATTTCACCAATATAAAACCAATCATTCAGCAAAACCGTTCAGAAATTTAAAAGAAGAAAGTAGAAAACCATAAAAGCATGCTCATGATTGTTGAACAATCAGAAGTTCAAAATAATCAAATGTAAAAGAAAACAGCTGTTTAAATCCCCAAATACTTGAAGGTTATAAGCAAATATCTTTTTCAATAATACATGGATGTTAATAAAAAAAAAAAATCACTGAGCTATTAAACAATACTTTGCACTGAATGAAAATGAACTATATAACTAACCAAAGCTCATGAAAATGCAGCTTAATCAGTGCTTAGTGCAGGGGTCCTCAAACTTTAAACAGCCAGTTTCACTGTTCATCAGAGAGAAGGGGGAGTTGGAGAGTTGCGTCGCACATTCCACACATGTGCAAGCGGTACCCGTGGACAACGTCAGCTGCTAAGCAGGACAGGCTAGCTCAGTGGCGAAAAAAACACCCCGGGCGGACAGATAATGTCCTCGGACCGGGCAGCCTGTGGCCCGCGGGCCGTAGTTTGAGGACCACAGGCTTGAGAGGAAAGTTTCCAAGAAGCAGTAAATTGGCATAGTATGTGAAGGGAAAGTATCTGACCTTAGGTAAAACTGGACTACAAGAGTGGTAGATTAAATGTACAGTAATCACAAAATGAATTTGAAACACAGGAAAGAAGTCCTCGAAAAAAATCATGTTGGAAAAATGCGAGTTCTTTGGAAGACAAGATCAAGAAAAGAAATATTTATGTCCTCTAAGCCATGATTGGACATATGAAAAGAGAGAAAAAACACAATTTGCTTAATTATCAGAAAGGAAATAGGAGCTATAACTTCTTAAGATTGATGATCATTAAAAAGACAAGAAGGAATACTAGGTAAAAACTCTATGATCCACAGTAAAAAACTAGGATAAAATGGATCAATTCCTTGTAAGGTACAATCAACTAAATATTGTACACATAGGAAAATAGGTAAGCTGAACAGGCTATATCCATCAGAGAATTTCAGTAAAATGAATACCTTACCAGAGACTGAATAAGAAATAGTCCCAGATGATGTCTGTACCTCAAGATTTTCTACCACATATTTATTCGGTCCGCAATTTTCCATAATGTGTTTTCGCAGATACTTAGAAGGTTAATTAATACTTCCTAACTTGTTTCTATGAAGCCAGATAATTCCTGGAATACCAAAAATTAGAAGACAAGACTTATCAGAAAGTAATGCTACAGACCAATAACTCTCAAGAACAAAGGATATAGAAATTCTCAAACAAAATATTAGCAAAAAAACTACATCTGTATATATAAAAGCTTGAGTGACCATCACAATGAAACAGCCGAACAGACCACCAAAGACGGCTGCAATGGGGCAAAACCAGGCTGGCAGGGGGTGTTACGTGAGGGATGACCAAATACTGAGCAGAAGGATGCATGGCGCAAATCCAGCCGCAGGAGGGACAGATGGGGCGTGATCATGTGGCAGCAGGGGGCAGGCAGTGAGGGGCACCAGGCTGCAGAGCAGGGTGGGACAGAGGGTGATGACATAGTCGGTGGGGGAGCAGTTGGGCGGTGACCAGACTGCGGAGGGGGCAGTTAGGGGCGATCAGGCAGGCAGGCAGTACGTGAACGTTCTGGAGCTGTGATTCCAGATGGAGGGGAATTCTGTCTGATGGTTTAGGCCCCAATCCCCATGTATTTGGGCCTAACCCACTAGTCATACATCCTCCGAGTACTGTCCCGGAATAGATACGGGTGCAGGCCTGGGGGACTGTGGGGAACGCCCTTGGTTGCACCAGACAATTTTGGTGCTTTGGGCTCTAGTCTTTATATATTTTAAAAGCCAAGTGACTGGAAGAGACACAGTTTCTATGACTCGCGATTTTTGGTCCGTGACACATGACTGATGGGTGGGGCCAGCCAGCAAATCGCTTCCCACAGCCCCGTCTCCCTGATGGCCCTGATTGCCTGATCACGGGCAGGCTTGGCTGAATTCCCACCTGTGCTTGAAATTAGGGCACCAGGCCCTGTTAATAAGTGATATCCTACCTACTAATAGACAAATATGCAATAGACCATACCTCGACCACAACCCACAAGCCACGCCAACACGCCCACGCCCAGCATTCCAATCAGAGCTGAGCATGCAAATTAACCGCCAAAGCCAAGTGGCGAGCCACGGTGAGCCAGGTTTACCTAGGTAACAGAGGAGCGCCGATGCTTTCTGCTGCCCACTCTGCCAAGGCCTAAAGCTTCATCAAGCTACAAAGTTTCAATTATGGAAGGTAAACATAATTTCAAACAAAAAGGTGTGTCAGAATGGAGCTTCGAAGAGAGCAGGGGAGTGGGTTAGGGGTGATCAGGCTGGGCAGGCAGAAGCGGATAGGGGCAATCACGGGGCAGGCCAGGCAGGTTATGGCAGTAGGGAGCCAGCAGTACCTGGACTTGTGAGGGATTGTCATCATCCTCTTGCGGGGTCCATATTGGAGGAGGGTACAGGCTGGGCTCTGAGGGACAACCCCCTCTCTGTGCTCATGAATTTCATGCACCGGGCATCTAGTCATAATAAATAATTATACATCAATGCCAAGTAGGATTATTCAATATATGCGAAGGTATTTCTACAATTGAAGTCAAATTAATGTCATCGGATCCACATTAAAAGGATGAAAAATGAGAAAATTCAAATGGATAAGTATGAATATATATAGGAAAGAAAAATTAACAAAATATTAAAAGATACTACCTCAATACATTACGAATATTTAAAAAAAACACCCACAGCTAATATTTATCTTAAAGGTGAGACAAACATGCTATTCCACTATGATCTTCAATTAGTTACAGGTATCGCGTATCTCTAGACTAGTTCGATGGAATTAATTTTATTTTTTATTAATTTATCATCTGTCATTGTCTCTACAGTTTTCAAATAGCAACTAGATGTTGTAGTGTGCTACCTACGTGTAAAATTTATATTGTTTGATATCATTCTTACCTATCTAAGTTTTCATTATTTTCACTTCTTTGCATTCTGTATTCTTCTGATATAAAAGACGAATCGAAGATCTTTAAAAAACCAACATGTATTATGCCTTAATTTGTTTGCAGTATTATCGTTTCTTCTATCCTATTGTCAAAAGCAATTTTTTTGCATGCGGGTTTCCAAACCTCTTAAAGGATTTTAGTTTACATAATATCTCTAAGAATCCTTTGCATAGTCATGTTCGTAAGACAGGGTATACTATGCTCCTTAAAAAGAGTATCTCGTCATCCTTCCTCAGAGCTAGTCTTTCCTAAATGACTAAGTTTCCATTTAATTATCATTAAAAACACCAATCCACCATATAGCTCAATCTTTGTATTTTGCATTTTCAAGAGACAGTTTTTTATAGTGGATCAGAAAGTTCTATGTACAATAGTATAAGGTGTCTTTAGTTTTCTCAAAGCACCATATTTAAGTTAGTAAGAAAATACAAGATTAAATTGTGGGCTATAATCATGTTATAGGCCAAAGACCAGAGTTGACCAGTTGGCATAAGCACCACTACTGAGTGTTATGTTGTATTTATGGCACTATTGACTGTGAATAAGTAGTTGACTTTGTGATAAAACCCTACCTCTGAAATATCCTAATTGCTAAATAATTATAATTATGACATAGAAGTAAAAGGAAAACAATGAAGTGTTGTCAAGAAAGTGTTGTTTGTTATCAGCCACGACATAATACAATTTATTTACAATGTTTTACTATAAAATTTTTAAAAACACACTAAAATGTGGAATACAAACACACATCACATACCCATTGTAACCAGCTATTCAACAGTATTATCACTTTGATACTTCAGTTATTCCAATTGGAGGTAAATTTTTTAAAGCACATCCTAGCCATCTTGTATTTATCCTGAATCACATCATTAGGGTGTGGTTCTTAAAAGGGATATCATTTCTTATTACAACTTACCACTGACAAATTACTACTTTAAGGACAACTGATGCACAGTCCCATTAGTAAAATTTTTTCCATTTTGGCTGCATCGTCTAGCATGACAAGAATGATTAGATTGTACAGTATAGTAGATGTAGTAAACTAAGGTTGAAACAAAAAGCAAAATTTGTTTTTCTAAGAATAAGGATATAGACATACGTTAATGTTATAGATAGATTGCATACTTAGGATTGGGGGGTTAGAATGAGATGCAACTGTGTTCTAAATGAGAAAGGAAGTTGGTTAATATAGGACTGTGGTTGGCTGTGCGGTTGCGCATCCATCTATGCGGCTCTTTGGGCCTTCGAGTGTGCCTCTTCCACAATATACAGTGGCCTGGGCGAGTTATTTTGAAGTGGCATTAGAGAGTTTAATTTAAAAAATTTGGCTATCGAGAAAGGAGATATTTCAGGGTCAGTTGTACTGTTGAAAGATTTGGCTCTGATTGACTAATGAGTTTGCTGACTACCACTGACATAGGAGATTGATGTGAGATAAGAATAAAATTTTTAGGGGCATGGGAACAACATATTGACCTGTGGGCTGAACTCATATTAGCATGTCATTTATAATTTCGATATATATTCACTATCTATTATGGGGACGGTTCTTCTATAACCATGGTCATCTTTTCTATTAAATATTATTAATGTGACTGATCATCAAAAAATATAAGTTACAAATTCAGTTAAAGAGATAGATGTGATAGCAATGTCTCCGTCTACTTATAACTTTGTCTATGCATATTTTTAAATAAAGCAAATAAAATGATCTTAAAAATAGTTACCCCCAGGCTCTTGAGAAGTAGTTAAGAAAGTGTGAAAAAATAAATTATTAAAAAACTATGTTCAGTTTGGGAAGATCTGTAGGATCATATACTAGTATGTTGATTCAATCCAGGAAATTAAGAAAAGCCTGATTTATATAAAGTGCCTCCAGAGAATAGATAAATTTTCTCTCATTGAATCCATAAAAGCTTAGCTTACCTTGGAAGTTCAATAAACAAGAAAAATGTTGTTTATATAAGCAACAAATTTTATACTCCAAAGTTTCCTACTTAACCTTTTTAGGAATAGTTTCATTTCCATAAATAATTTATTCTGAGATTACTTGAAATGTTATTAATATTGTCTGTTGGAATAAAAGCACAAGGTACAGTAAAAGAACTTTACTAGCTCAGGATTTGATGTTTTCCCCCAAAAATTCTGTAAGAAATACCTTGGAAATAAACCTTACTCTTTTAGTCATGAGAGTCAATAAATAGACACATTGTCGCAAATTAGCATCCTGTGTTACCACCACACTTTTTGGTTCCTTCAGACTGTACCTTCTGTACCCAGCGCAGGTTACTACAGTTCAAGTCAATACCACTGTTTAAGGCTTCATATCCTATTTTCTGACGCGTTCACTATCTAACCTGCTATCCGCCAGCAAGCAAATCATTTGTTTCTTGCATCCTCAGAGATAATGCCAACGGTTGGAGAGCACCTGACCCCTAATAAGCACGTGTGACAAAATCTCTATTCTTTAGATTTAAT
>JAJQQW010000686.1:0-14066 GCA_025583905.1 Ia io | reverse complement strand
GTTCCCAAATTTTGCTTGGATCAATCCTGATTATTTTCAAAAATATACCATTTTTAACCTTCTCTCTGTCCACCTCACTTTTTTACTCAATCTGTACCATCTAGTAATGAGATTTTGGGCGTGGTGTGAAAAAACGAAATTTTTTAGTTTTTGCAGGTTTTAAAAGTGCATTGGAAAATTACCAAAGGTTTATGTAAAATGGAGGAGAGGACACTTATTTTTTTTAAAAGTTCCCTCCTTGACTGGTTGTGTGCCCCTCTTACCCTTCCAGGTGTCTTCCTTCTTTTTTTTTTTTTCTTTTTATTTTTTTTTGTATTTTTTATTGATTTTTTCACAGATGGGGGAGGGGGTGAGGGATAGAGGGAGGCTGAAACAAAATGTTGAGAGGAGAGACCAGAGAAACCAGTTGCCTTCCTGCCCACACACCCCCCATGGGGGATTGTGCCCGTCAAAATGTCACATTTGCCCTTCGGCCGGAACGAATAAACCTGGGGACACTTCAGTCCGCAGGAGGGAAGCTCTATGTTCCACTGAGGGGGAAATAAAAAAAAAAAACGGTTTCGGGCAAGGTGGTCTTCTTTTTCTTGAATGTTCAGCGGCCCCTTCATTTTTTTTTTTCCAGGGGGTTTCCAAAATAAAAAAAAAACAAAAAAAAAAAAAAAAAAAAACCCCCCCCCCCCATAAAAATAAAAATTTTTGCCCAGGTGGGGTCTTGCCCAGGTCACGTTTAGACAGTTTTCTGGAATGGGGAGCATCCTTGGGAGAGAACTTTACACCAGAGGGGGGAGGAGAGAGTCAAACACATTTATGCTCTTGCAGCAGGCCCGAGGTTAGGGAGACAAGGAGGCCCCCCACCCACCGACAGGAGGCCACCTCACCCTGATAGCCACGCCGAGGGGGAGCTTTACCAATTTTCTGTTTGAGGGCGGTGGGTGTGGCATACTACAGCCCAGTTTCCAATATGTTACCCACTAGGCTCTTACAGTGTGGAATGAGGGCTGGACTTACAAGGCGAATTCTCAAAACCTTTGACGAAACTTTGAAAAATCCTCAGGGGAAATTTTAATAATCCCAGAACCCCAAGATTTGTTCCAAAAATCGAAAACTGGTCGGCTGGGTCGGGGGGGGTGAAAACGGGGGGACAGGAGAGCTTGCCCTTAATTAGGGAAAATTTTTATAAGTTCATGGGGGTGAAATTCTAACATAGCAGCCCAAGCTGTGAAACCATGAGCTGGAGTGCCTTCAAAAACTTCAGTGCTCACACGAAACTGCCTGGGGGTCTTCAACAAAGTTGCATATTTTTTAAAGAAAAAAAAATATATTTTTATTGAAGGGAAAAACCCGGTGACAGTATTTGTTGTTGCATTGGCGGGGGGAGGGTTGTCCCTCAGTTGGGCAGGCCCTCTCACAGTCCGGGTAATACCCCAGCAATCACATTTGCCCAAAGAGGTAGGGCCCTGCTCACCTGCCGCCAGCCGCATGGCCCGCTGGTTTGGTTGGCCTGGGCCTCCCCTCTTGCAGGGGCGGGACATGGGGGCGATGACCAGGCCCCTCAAAACCAATCGCATAGCACCTGCTTGGGCTTTTGTGTTGTGTGTTTTATAGTTTGTGGTTGTCCAGAAGGTGGTGTGATGGTCGTTTTCTGATGTTCTGTGGTTCTGGTCGTTTTATATATTTACTCTTTTAATTTATTTCTAGTTTTAATTTCAGGAGGAATTGGGAGGGGAGAGAGAGATTTAGGACAAAAAAACATCAATGAGGAGGGAGAGGAAATCCATTGATCGGCTGGCTTCTGACATGCCCTGGGTAATTAAAAAAACTTCAGGAACCTTTCTATCTGGCAGGGGTCTTATCACAGAAGGCCACCAGCTAGGGCAACCAACGTTGCAGATTTTATTAATTCAAGCCGGTTAGCTGGCGTTTTTTTGTTTTTGGGGGGGGGGGCCTAAGGTTCACTTTTTTTTCTAGCAAAAGGGGATCAGGGCTATGCTGCTGCTGCTGGATTTTTTTTTCATCTTTCACAATGCCCCCACCTGCCAATTAGATTCGATGGGGTTTTTTCCAGATGTGAATAAATAGTGGGAAGTGGGAAAGAGAGGTTAAAATGGGGTATGGTTGAAAAGGGGAGGGGGATGGAAATACTCTGGCAAGTCTTCCCACGGGACAAGGCATTGTGGTTCTTATGCCATCTTGGTGGCCCCACAAAAATACCTTCCCTAGCTGCCAATTCAGCAGGAACTGATGTTGTAGGGATTTCCTCTAAAAATTGTATTTCATTTTGGGGCATTGGACAACAATTTCTAAGGGCCCAGGGCCCCAGCATCTTCATTTTCAAGCCTTGCAGTAAACATGAGCAAACCCCCAGCCAAAACCCGCCTCGGGACCTTCTGGACCTATAAAACACTGTGAAAAGTAATAAAATTGGCAATTGTTTAGTTTAAGATTGCTAGTTTTGTTTTGAGCAAAGAGGAAAAGGAAACCACAGGCGAGTTTTATAGGCCTTTGCAATTAACAGGACAAATGAAGGAATACCACGCCCACAATCTTGGGGGCCAGGAACCTGGGCCATGTTGTTCTCTAGTCCAGGGCAGGCAGTTCTGGTCCAAAAAAAAAACCCTGCCCAGTGGGAGAGAGGCCAGAAAGGATGGTACTTCATGAAACCCAAACGATTACACTGCTGCTTCTTCCGATGCACATTTGGCTATAGGGTGTTCTGTTGTCTGTGGAAACACTCAATGGAAAGTTTCAGGGGATGGCAGGGGCTAGGTTATTGCTTCTTGAGGGCCGGATTGTGTTTTCTGAAGGTACAATAATTTTCATCCCACGTTTTGCTCTTCTCTTACCCGAGGACTTGGGTGAATTCCTCTCAGATGGGGGGGGTCTATGTTTCCGTTCTTCTTGAATCAGGCCTGGAACCTAAGGTACTATGATGGTGAAAACAACAATATGCTAGGTGATTTTGATGTTAAAATTCCTAACATGTGATAACACTTCTGCTTGTCTTCTTCTCTCTCAGTATTTGGCTCCCTTGGAAAAACCCAAGGACCCATGCTGTGAGGGGGGAAACAAAATTCCAGCAAAACCATTAGAAAGGGGGGCCCACTGTGGGTGTCCTGGCCACGACTCCAGGGGCGATCCAGGCTATTCTGATAATCAGAACATGTCGGAGCGAGAGTGGTCTTCAGGAAGATTCCAGACTCCATGTATTCATAAAAGCCGGCCCCAAGCTGGATGCTGAGTGGAGCAGAATGTACTAATTGCAGATTTGTGAGCAAAAATACATGTTTTAAACGAGGTAATACCTTGGTGGTGATTTGTTTGTGGTAATAGGGCAAACTGGCAAATACTTCTCAGGACTCTCTTCCAAAGATATAAAAATACCCTCAATTAAATTTGATGAGGTGGGGTTTGGCAAAGTGGGGAGTGAGAAGCCTCTGGTTTTGGGGATTAAATTACAGGTGAGTGGAAACATTATTTTTTTTTTTTTCCATTTACTGCATTTGGAAAGCCAGTCTCCCTTTCGAGATTAAGTCAAAATGGCTTATGAAAAATATTAGGGGATATCAGGCCCTAAAAAGTTCTAGAAGGGGACTGGCATTCTTCTAACTTTCTTCTTTGCCCATTAAAAATTTCCATTTAAAATCATGTGATGGGAACATATTAAATAAACACGCGTGTCAAGCTCTGAACATGAGTTTTAGACATTTTTGATGACACGCGGCCGCTGAGGCCGCCAAATGCCGAAGGATGAAAAAAAAACTTGCTGCCTCATGAGGATGGATAATCATTTGGCGGAATAATGTTTTTTTTCCTCAAAAGTGGGGACACCAAACTTCCCGAGGTTTTGAGCTCAGTTTTTTTGGCGAAGTTGGACACCCAACCCACCCCAAGCTCAAAAAAGGTTGCCCATTCACTGATTTTTAAAAAAACGGTTGTCTCTTAAAGACTAGGGTCGTTTCTCATGAACAAGCCTCAAGGGACAGAGGGAAAGTTGCTGTTTTAGGGGTTTTGTCCTCCAGGTTATTTCGTTTTTCCATACGGGAGGCAGACTTTATGAGCAGGCCTTCCAAAGATCCTCACCATTTCCTGTTATTGGTTTGCCCTTGTATTAAATTTTTCCTCCCCTTCAGTGTGCTCTGGTATTTGAAACATTGGCTTCTAGCCAACTGGAATAGGGCAAAGGGGATTGGCTGTCACCACCCCATGATTAATTACAAAAAGAATCATGCTTCTCTTGCTAGCGACTTTCTTATTGGTCTTCTTGGGCTTGCAACCATGGATGACACAAGCTGCCATGTTGGGGGACAAGAAAGGAGGGACCTTGAGGAGAAGGCCTATGGCCAACAAGCAGTGAAGAGAGAGGGCCTCAGAGCCCCGGGCCTGTGCGAATAAACAGAAATGAAACCTTGGAGCCAGCTGTCTTCCCAGTTGGGGCCATGAGAAAGAGGGACATCAAGGCTGCTGGGGGCTAGCACCTGGGGAGGGACGCTGGGAGGACTACAAAATGGAGGTATAAATATTTTTTATGTAACTTAATTTTTATAAGTTTTTTTTTTTCTTTTCATTATTATTTTTAATAATATAACAAAAAAAATAAAACCTTTAACAGATTGTAGGGAACACAAAAAATAAAATTAAAAAGGGGTGGGCTCCAATTTTAAAAAAAAAAAAAAAAAAACACATGGGGTTTTTATAAACATTTAATATTTCAAGAAAAAAGATTTTAAATATAATACATTACCAAAAAAAACTGTCATAACAGTATAATATACAAAAGGGTTGTTGGAAACAATATTTAAAAAAAAATTGTGCAAATTAAGCAGGATTACTTCTATTATATTTCTACAAATATTTTTTTTTCACATTGTATTTCTTTATCTAAAATTTCCCAGGGATTCCCAAACCTTTCAGGTTCAACCATTTGTGGCCACACTTCCCATCAAAACCCCACAAACCCAAAGCCAAAGGGTGTCCCAACCCAAAGTGTTGCCAGCCGGTATTCTAAGTGAGGGAAGCATTGCAGTTGGCAAACGGACTGCTGGCTCCTTTCCTCAGAGTTCTTACTGTTTTGCTTGAGCTTGACCTTTGAACTCTTGAAATCCTTAGCATTTCCTTATAACCTCCTCCCACAGAGCCTGGACAGATTTTCTGTTGATCAGGGGGAAGGCCTCAGGGCTCACACTCCCACTCCAAACGTTTGTTAACATTCATTGGACGCGGCCCCTCTGGGGCCAGGCAGGGCTCTGGCTTTGCACAATGGCTTCCTTTTCAGGGATGTACTGGCTTATTCCTGTTGGCAGCGGATACGTAAAGTTTCCTCCAAAATTTCTGGAACTGTCCTTATTCTTTGAAGACTCCTGCCCTTCATTCTGTAGCGCCATTCTTGGGGAACACTGGGGTTCAGAGGCCGTTTATGCATTCTCCATTGTCGAATTTCAAGATGCCATGGCATACTACAAAGTGATGGAGGAAAAAGTTTTCTTGGATTGGAGCAGGCCAGAGGGCAAGAGAGGAGAGGGTGGATTTCTGGGCTGGTTTGTTGGAAAAAGGAAACCTGTGTAATTAGGAATAGTGAACAAGTGGGGCCACTGGGCAACTGGTTTCTTCCCTTGCTATCCCTCTCTGTCCAATCTAACGCACTCATATTATATGGGGACTTAAACAATCAGCTGTTTAACCCCATGGATACTTTCCTTTTGGTCTTTACACTTTACCATTTTTTAATTTTACATTTCTGTAAAAACCCAGATACCAACCATTGCCCACACCAGGAAAAAAATAACAGAACCTGCTTTTTGTTTGCTCCAAATTACTCAAGGGGGAAAAGAGTATTTTTTCAGGGGGACTTTTGTGTTAAAATACATTTGCAAATAATGTTTTATTCAGGGCCAGGGACTAGGAAAGACCTTGTTTTTCTTACTTTCCTGGAGCTAGGCATTAACCAAGCAGTTGCCACCCCAAGGTTTAACGGGACCCAAAAAATATGATAAAAAAGTATTCAGCAAGTAAGTGTTAGGTAAATCAACCACACAGAGACCTGAATTTAAGAACAAGATGCTATTCAGAAGCCATGGTGGTTTTCCCGCAAAAAGGGCCCTGAACTGAAGCGGAGGCTGCTGGTAGGTTTCCTATCCTCGGAGGGAAGGTCAGTGAAACTTTTATGCTCTGTGGGGAAATAAATGCATTTTGAGGCTTATCCTGGGAGTAATTAAGGGAAAATGGAGGCATTCCACATGGGAAGGGCGTCTTCCACAGGGGCAATTTCCAAATATTTAAAAAACCAGGGGTCCAATAACAATAACCGTCCGAAAAGCTCTACCAAAAAAACACTTTGAATAATCATCCTGCAGGTCAGTTGCTAGGTTGATTGTGGCAGGGCACACAGCGATCAGCACTTGGAAACTGGCCCAAAGGGGGTGTGGGATTTCAGGGCCCAAAGAGAAGGGGAGGCAGGGTTGATCTCAGGGCCCTCCAGGGGCCAGCTGGTTGATTCCAGAGTTGCCTTTCTCTTCCTAAGGGCTTTCGCCCCAGGGGCAGCCGCAAAATTCTTGTTTCTCTCAGGGCCATCGCGGGGGTTTGCCTTTTTTAAAAAAAAACCCAAATCCCCGTGCCTCTTTGATTCAGGCCCGGAAAAATAGGCCCAAGAGATGCTGGACTGGCAATAGGAAAAAAAAAAACGGGGGTGGACCAAATTTCAGAAAAACAAAATTGGGTGGAACTGTGGAGGGACCTTATGGTGATTAGGAGGCAGAGTTTTTGATTGCTGAATGGGGGCCATAGGGGAAAAAAAAAAACCAAACCAAATAACAGGAACTGAAGGCTGCAGGGGACAGGGGACAGTTGGGGGAGGAGATCAGGTCCTGCAAGGGGGAGGGGCAGCAGGTTAGGGGTTGATCTGGAAAGGCAGAGGGCAGTGAAGGGGTTGATCTGGGCTTTGGCAGGGGTAAAGAGCAGGTTGGGGGTGATGCATAAGGCCGGCAGGGGAGGGCCATTTGGGGGGCCAAAGATCATGCAGAGGGGATAGGCAGGGGCCAAGCAGGGGAGAAGCAGTTGGGGGGGGCAAAGGGAATCAGGCGGACAGGGGAGGGCAGTGGGGGGGGCAAGACCAGGGCCCAGCGGGGGAGGGCCAATTGGGGGCAATACGGGCAAGGCAGGCATGGTGTCGGTTAGTGGGGCATCAGGGCTGGAGGGCTGAAGGAGGGCTGTTTAGGGGTGATTCAGGGAAGGCAGTTCAGGCGTGAAGCAGTTAGGAGACAGGGCCATTCCCAGATTTTCGAAGAGGGATGTTAAAATTGCTGGTTTTTGGGCCCGATCCCCTGTGGGTGGAAATTTTAACTTTCCCCCACAGAGCCAAAACTCAAATTTTCAGGGGATTCATTTCAAATGGTTGCAAAAAAAAAACATGTAAACCATACTGCTACAAAAAAAACCATAAGGCACACCCCACTTTCACCTCCGTGAGGAATTTTCATTAGCACTGGGCCACTAGTCATATAATAAATAAAAAGTCTAATATGCTAAGTGTCTGGTTCAAATTGGGTTGGCCTTCAAAAAAACCAATCAAAAAGCATTTTTAATAGCTAATGATATGTAAGGGCCACATCAAAAAAAAACAAACCGTTCATCTATTGGGAAACGTTGCCTTGGACTCGGAGGGGAGCCATTATTGCTCCCTAATCCCTAGGTTTAGTTTTTGCTGATGGGGTTCCAGCCGATCAAGGACTGAGATGGGCCGGACACTCCCTGGAGCCCCCTCTTGCAGTCCCCTCCTGGGCTGGCCAAACCTCCTAGTCCCTCCCCAGCCCCTTGATTGTTTGCAAAGTGGGGTCCCTTGGCCTGGCTGTTTGGCCCTTCTTTGGCAATCAGGGGGCCCTTGGGCCAAGGAAATTGGGGTGGGCCAGTTTCAGGCCCCCCCCAATCCGCAGGCCCCAGCGCCTATGGATAAACCCCACTGGTGCAACAAATTCATGCCCCACGGGGATCTATATAGGAAATTAAAGGTTCGCATTGTGTACCAGGGGCCTGTGTTGCTAATTTTTTTTTTTTCCATCATTTAAACAAATAGTTATTGAATGGTCTTTCTAGGGTTTCAGGGTACCCAACTATGCTGACAGAGGGAGGGGATTTAAGGGGATAATAGAGCTTACAGAGCTTCAGAAAAGAGGTTGCCCAAGATGTGGTGGCTGTGGTATATGGGATTTTATTTTCAGTAACAAAAGGACAACCCAAAAGGCTGCAGGCTCAAGAGAAAATTTCACCTCATGTTCCCCCTCAGAATATTAATCCAAGGAATTTTATCAGGGGGACCCTTTTTTTGCCTAAAAAAAAAAAGGATTATTACCAGAAATAAATTTTTATTGACCCAATAAAAATCTAGAGGGAAGGAGCAACACCTAAATTCTGGGACCCTCTGGCTCTCTTTATTCCTCATGCTGAGCCCTTTTAACCCCCTGGGAGGACTCCAGGGGGGGCCTTACCCTCATTCTCTCACTTTAAGAAAATGTCTTTATACCTTTTCCGTTTTTGTCTTTGAAACCTGTCATGTTATGTGGGGGTCTCAACTTTCCTCATGTATGTGGGGGTCCTTTATGCCAAGAGGAAAATTAATGTTTTATTTTTCTTCTTTCTGTCAAATCCTGGGGTTCTTTTCCCCCCCCTATTTTTTTTTTTTTTTTGGAGGGGGGGGGGGGGGGGGTGGGGGGGGGGGGGGGGGGTACGGAACTTAAGAGGAATTAGGGGACGGAAATTTTCACTTTTTCCCACCCAGAGCAAAAAAAAACCTCAAAAATCAGGGATACAGTCCATAATGGTGCAAAAAAAACATGTTAAAAACCCATAATGCACCAAAACAATAAAAATCTTCTCAGTAAATTATGGGGAGAGTATTTTAAAAAAATAAATCTTCTTTTTTTTTTGTGTTGTTAAATCCTCAATAAAACAAAGGATATGTTTTTCATTTATTTTTTGAGGGAGGGAGGGGAAGGGGAAATATGAGGGGAGGAGAAGATAGAAGGAGAAACTTGATTTGTGAGAGGACACCATTGATGTTTCTATGGTATCAATTGGTTGTCTCCCGCATGTTTGGCCCTTGACCCAGAATTGAACAGGACCCTATCCACTTGAGGCCAAAAAAAAAAGATGTAGGGGCTCAGCAGAGTAATATTTTTAAAAAAAAAATTAATGTCAGCTTTGGGATGGACTTTGTTGTTTTAAGACTTTTTTTTTTTATAAGATTTTTTACAGAGAAGAAAGGGGAGGGGATAGAAGGGTTCAAGAAACTAACATTCAATGAGATGGGAGAGGGAAAACATGAATCAAAGCTGCATTTGCACACCCCCTATTTGGGGATTGATGCCCAACGACAAGGTTAACGGTTTGCCCCTTACCCGGAATTTCGGGCCAAAAAACTCTCTTCCCACTGGAGCAAAAACACCAGTTAGGGGCTGGGGAAGTGGCCTTTTCTCTGTTATGATTTGCATGACTATAAAAAAAAAATCTTATTTAAATAATGCCCATAAAAAAAATAAAAAAAAAAATGACATACTAATAAAAATAAATTGTGCCCTAAGGGCTGGTTTGGCTCGGAGGATAGAGCATTGGCTATGGGGGACTGAAGGGTTCCCAGGTGGTTTGATTCTGTTTCAAGGGGCCACATTTTTGCCCCAAGGTGCGGGGCTTCAATTCCCCAGTCTTAGGGGGATTGCAGGAGGCAAGCCGATTAAATTGAATTTTCATCTCCATTATTGAGAGTTTTCTCTTCATCTTCTCTTTTAAATTCCTCTCTGACAATCCAAATAAAAAAATATTTTAAAAACACAAGAACTGTTAGAACTAGAGTCTATTTCTAAAAAAAGTTTTTGTTTTGGGGTTTCTGATTCCACTTTGGGATTGTAAGGTTAGTTTCTTTCAACAGGTGGGGGGGAAGTTTTCCAGTCATTTTTTCATATAATAGGGTTTTTTTCTGTTATCTTGCGCTTCTTCTTCTTTATTGGGGCACCTCCTATTCTGAGGGTTGGTCGCTTGAAAGTTGTCCCAGAGGCATTCTACACTATATCAAAAATTTTTTTGGCTTTCTTTTTTTTTTTTTCTTTTTCGGTTGAAAAGTGTTTTTTGCTTCTTGTTATTTTCAATCTTTTGGATTTGGATTTCTTGGCGTTCCTTCTAGGTCTGCTGTTGGGGGTCTCTGTATAAATATTTTTTTATTTTCAGTCCAAGTGTATGTTTAATTTTTTAGTTGGTCCTTTTTTCTTCCTCGAGGGGTCTGGATACAAAATTTATTGGCCTTTTTAGGAAATATTCTTGAAAAAAACCTTATAACCGTGGTTTTGGAATTTTTACCAGTGTTTAATTTCCTCCTTTTCCTTTCGTTTTGTCTGATTCCTGTTACGTGGTCTCGAATTTTCACTGCTTTCCCTGAGGTTTTGGGTTGAGGGTATATTTTGTGGGCTAGGTGGTTTCCTATATGGCCCCCAGTGGGGTTCAAAGCTCCCACAGTTTTCACCTGATGGTTGGGAACGGCTTGGTGCCCCACCCCTTTGTGGGGGGGATGTGTTGTACAGCCTTTGTTGTAGTTAAGTTCTTATAAATTTATTGGGGATATTTTTTTGAGTTCAACTGGGAGGGGAATTATCTTCCAGGCCAATTGGCTGTGGAGTATCCGCTGTGTCTTTTTGCCCAGGAGAACTGTACTGGACATAGGGCTTTATATAGGGAAACCAGGGGGAATTGCAAAGTTGCAAAAAGCCTCTGCGCTCAAGCTTGGAATGGGGCGGAAGTCTCAGAGCTGGAGCATAGGACAGTCTTGGGCTTTCCCGTTCAGCCGCCCTTGTTTGTCGTGGGCCTTCCAGACATCTTAGCCTTCCGCGGCTCCCCTGAGTTTTCTGCCTGACAGTTCGCTTTTTCCCCCATGCTCGCAGGAAAAAAACTTTACGGGTTCAGTTTGCGTAGGGAAAGCTAGGGGTTCAGTTGCAGTTTGGAACTGGGGTTTTTTTCAGTGCAGCTCAGGGTAGCTTTTGACTCCCTTTCCCACTAGGGAGAGCTGAGGGCCACCTCAGCAGGTTCATTCATGTGCCGACACTTGTGTGCGGGCACACCTACAGGATTCCCATGCTTGCCAAGGGCTTCCTTCCGGAGGGTCTCCATGTTTGCCTTTTCTGCTCTTACCTGTCCAGTCCAGGGGGACAACTTCCCCACATGGAGCCTGGGGGTACCATGGGGTTTTTTCGCCCTGGACCACTGGGGTTCAGCGAGGTTCGGGGGCTTATCCTCCCTCCTTCCAGAGAAAGTTCAGGCCAGGCACTCAGCTTGCCCTTCCTCTTCTGCATGCAACTTCTCATTACCGGCTGTTCCCTTTGCTGTTATGATATTTCTCCATGTTGCTTTCCTCTTTCTTCTAGGTTGTAGGAATTTTCCACTCAGCCAGCTTTCCTGTGGTTTCTGGGTGATGTTTCCATTCTGTCTTTATAGTTGAGTTTTGAAAATTGTTGTGGGGAGCAGAAAGTTTTAGGTGGTTTATCTATGCCGCCATCTTTGGTTTCTCTCTTACTGAAAAAAATTATTTCTTTTACTTTTTCCCCATCATAGGCCACCGAGGTTCTGATCACTCGACACCTTCAAGAGATGTGAGCTGTCGGCTGCCAGCCCCAATTTCCCCTTGAGGGCTTTTACCACCCTCCCCCTGCTACTGAGGGGTGGGGAACCATGGGGCTGCAGCTTGCCATTGCGGGGCCCCCCCCCCACCCCCCCCCCCCCCCAAAAAACCTTGGGGGCCTGGGCCCCCCCCCCCAAAAAACCGGGGGGGCCCCCCCCCCCACCCCAAAGAAATGACTAAAAAAAAAACAAAAATAAAAAAAAAATGAAAAAAACAAAAAAAAAAAAAAAAAAAAAAAAAACTTTTTTGTTTATTTTTTTTTTTGGGGCTCTTGTGCCCAATTTTGGCAAGGGCAGGGCCAGGAGCAGTCTGCTCATGGGAAGTGGGCAGCAGCAGGAGTGGGCTTGCCAAGCATACAAGGACTGGAGGGCCCGGGGCAGGAGTGGGCCAGGCAGGGTGTGGGGAGGATGGGCCAAAGGGGTACCCGGGACCTGTGCCCACCGCCAGGTTTTCACAGGCCCACGGTTTCCTTTTCCAAGGTGCCAAATTTTTGGGCCACGTATATTCCCTAGTTATATATAAGCTTAAAAAATATTCAAATATTAATTCCTTTGGTTGCATACTTTTTATAAAAATAAAAATAACTATACAAGTGGCCAGTGCAGGAAAAATCTTATGCACATTAAAAGGGAAATTAAATTAGAGGAATTACTTTTTCAATATTTGGCTATTTGCCCTATCTCTAAAAAGAGTGCCAGAGATGAAAGAAAATTAGTAAAATTGTAATATGAATAAATCTTCTCATGCCAGTGGTTCAGGGCAACATCACAAGGACCTACAGTCAAGTTCCCCTGGCCCACCCCCCGGCATGCGCTTGAAAAAAAGCGGGGACCAGAACCAGCCCCAGATTTTCCCGCCCCATTTGAGTGGGAGGGACCAGGGACCTGGCAGACCCCAATTTTTTCCCCCCCTTTCCAAAAAAAAACGGGGGGGGGCTCCCCTTTTGCCCCCCCCAAGGGGGGGGTGGGGGGGGGGGCCCAAGGGGGGGGGGGGGGCCCCCCAAACAAAAAAACCCCCAAAAGGGGCCTTTTTTTTTTTTTTTTTTTTTTTTTTTTTTTTTTTTTTCCACACCCAGGGGGGGGGTGGGGGGGGTCCCCCCGGGCCTGGAGCCAGGTAGGGGATGCAGGGCCTGAGAATTCCACGGTAAGCCCTGCAGGCAAGGGGGCATGGGGGGCCCTTTTTTTTTTTTTTTTTAAAAAATGTCCCCCAGCCTGCGATGGGGCGGGGGGGAAAGGTCAAGGTCCCCTGTCGAGTCACCATGGGGGCAGGGGGGGGCGGGGGCCTGAAGGTTCCTTTGCCCCAAGGGGCCAACCGCCTGGCAGCCTCAGGTCCCTGGCTATTTAGTCATGGACATTTATGGCATTCCCCAGCGAATTTGCATTCCCTCTATTTTTATATTAGATTTAGATATTCCACAGATTAACCTTCAGGATTTTGAATATTTTAAAAAAACCTGTTGTGGCTAGGCTAAAAAATCATTTAGGTGTGGTTTGTTAAAAAAAGATGCACAATTGTGTTTCTCTGCAACTACATAGAAGTCTAAGGGTGGTTGTTTTCTTCTAACGGCCATTGGTTATAGTTTTTTCTTTTTTTTTTCATTGGAATTATGAAAAATGGCTAATTTTAAAATCTTCCTATCACCACTAATTTAAAAGGCAAAACGATTCTTAGATCAAGTTGTTTCAGTCTATTTTCATTGAGGGGGTTACTATTTTCCATTCCTCATATATTTTATCAATTATGGTTTCTTTCCTCATTTTGGTTTTCATCTAGTTCTGAAGGGGTATTCAGTGTCCATCTTGATCAGGGGGCCAAACATCATTATTTCTTAAAACAAGCTGTTGTTAATAAAGGTCCAGATTTTTCTGGCAAAGAGCCTATTAAATTTTCAGTTACTTTCTCATGAATAGAGAATAGGAATTAGCTAAGCAGCTTTCACCACTTTTAAAAAGCACCAAACACATCTTGTTTTTGTTTTCAATTTTGTTCCGATTTCACACAGGGGGGGGACTACTGTATAAAACCAATTCTCCCAAAGCTGTCCTGTGCAAATTGATGATCCCCATTGTTAATAGCTTTTTTTTGGTTGTTTCCATTTCATGTTTCTCTTGTGAATTTAAATGTTATAACCATTTTTTTTTTATTGATTTGGAAAGAGGAGGAAAAAGAGGAAAAAGGGAGAGAGGATTTTGTTGTATTCCTAAACCGGGAATTCAAAACTGCAACCTTTAGCATATCTCGGATTTGGGACATTCTAACAACTTTTGAAGCTACTAGCCTGGGACCTCTTTGGAATTTATTTGCACTAAAGAGTAAGTTGAGGGTGTCGCCCAGAGTCATTGTGGGCGCCAAAGGGTGGCATGGGGAGCTTTGGCAGACCCCGACTGCTTATTCATTGCCTGGGGGGAGTACCCTG
>JAJQQW010001412.1:0-13762 GCA_025583905.1 Ia io | reverse complement strand
TGCAGGCTCAGGCTTGAGCTCTGGATAGGCTTCGTGATAACCTCCCTGCCTGCTCACGCGTACCAGGCAAGTCTTTTCAAAAGACAAGCTCACAGAATAACAGGGTTTTGTACTTCTTTAAGGGCCTATATTAAATTGGTGTCCAAGTCATTCAGGCTTGTTTTTTTTTCAAGTGATGAAGGAGTCCAGGAGAGCACAAGAAATAAAAGCGCCTATTCTTTACTTACATGTATGTTTATCTCAAATTCGGAAAGTTATGTTGTGTATAGACTGCTGAGAGGCGGGAATTGACACAGGATGGCCCATGAAATGGCGCGGGTGCCAGCCGGCTATCCACTACAAGCAGACGCTTGGTCATGCCAATCACATCCGCATGGAAAACACCATCCTGGTAACGGGGTGGAGAGAAAGGAGGCTGGGGTGTTCTGTGGGGTGGGTAGGCCTGCCAGAGAAGAGGAGAAGGAGGATCCACAGCCAGCACCGCTGCCCTCTCTCACCATGCTGGTGCCGCTGGCGTGAAACCAACAGGCAGAGCCCCCAAAGCCCTCACCATGGTAGATGGCAAGTACACTGGCCTTGCTCGGCTCCAGCGTACCTGATTCATTGATGCATTCAGATAGATGTGCTTACTAAAGAGCCAAGCAGCCTTGGGGTCTAACTGAAGCAGGTATGAAACTGGGCAACAGACATTAAGCTGATCCTGTGAAGTGCCCACCATTCTGTCATCTGCTTCTAGGGCAGAGGTCTGGAGTGGGTGGTCCAGGGGCAGTTTTGTAATTTTGTGGGGACACCATGGTCTGCCCAATGATTGAGGGGTTTATACTTGACACTCTAGAAAGGCATTCTGCAATGTGCAGTGAGCTCTGCCTGCACCCCACAGGATTGCCACATGCCCGCAGACTCATGTGGAGATGAAAAGCCAAATCGACCCTCAAGGCCTTACAGCCTAGTTGCCATTTTCGTTTCAAAAACAGAAAGTGGCTTCTGACGGGTTGTTTTAACATACACTTTTCAGGGAATATACCACTGTGTAAACAAAGCAAGGTGTCCCTTTGTTTTGTCTGGGAACATCACTAGATGTTCAACATTTCAGAAATCTCAGGCTGCAACTCAGGACCCATGGTGCTTGTATGCCTCCAAACCTACATCGCCCCGACGGTCCACGTTAGGAGCGGCCACATGGCAGTGATTGTGCACAGATAAAGGGCAGGCAGCGACAAACTCTGTTATGTAACTTCCAGATGGTGGTCCCCTAGAGTACTTTGAGATGAAGACACGACGTCATTTCATTTTAAATGGCTTTTTTGTTGTTTCTCCTTCATATTGGGAGTGACAGGCATTCACGGATTCTTTTAGAAGGTTGTGTGTACAGGTGGGCTATATTTCAGGAGAATGATGTGAACATCATAAAATATTTTCTCATAAAGAAGGGAGCTGAGTAATGTGGGTGCTGAGAACTGTGGTCCTGCGGTCAGAATGGCCTTGGGAGGGTTCTAGGTCAGGAGCGACCTGAACTCCAGCGCTGTGGAGATGGAAGAGAGGGCAGTGGGGGCTCCTCAGGAGGGAGACCATGCACACAGTCCCTCTCTGAAGCAGCCCATAAGGGAAGGTGAAGGGGGGCCAAGGCCCACTGTCCTCGGCTTCTGAAGGGGGCCAGTAGCCGCTGCTGAACTTTGAGGGCACGATCTCCATCAGGACTCTTTACATGCACCCAGGCACCTGCTCCTTCCGGCCTTAAACACTACAGCAATATGTTCGGCTCCATGAGGAATCCCCAGATTTAGCTATCTCACACATAAGAGCAGGCTCCTCTGGACCCACTTTTAAAAAAATATTATTTTTTTTATTGATTTCAGAGAGGAAGGGAGAGGGAGAGGGGAGAGAGTAGAAACATCGACTGATGAGGAAAGATCATTTTGATTGTGGTACCTCCTGCATGTCCCCCCTACTGGGGGATCGAGGCCCGCAACCCCTGGGCCACATGTTGCCCTTGACCAGAATTGAAAACGGGACCCTTAGTCCAAAAGGCCAACGGCTTTAATCACTGACGCCAAAACCAGCTATGGGCCCATTCTGACCCCCTTTTAAGGTCCTGGACTAATTCGGGCCTCCTGTTACTTAAAAGGTTTATAGTGAAAATCCTTGGAATCATTTCCAAAGAAGATAACCACAAATATGCTCAAAGACAGAAAATACATTGATGCCCCTACAAAGGGAGGGACGAGGGAGCCTGGAGCCCCAAGCCAGGACGGGGGGGGAAGGAAGGCAGCTGGGAAGCCCTCCACAAAGGTTCTCAGGGGGGCCTGCAGAATTCCAAACGGACCCAAGACCCCTGAGGTTCGCTTGCCTGTCGGAAGGCACAGCACCAAAATGGCTGGAAGGAACCAAGATCCCGAGCTGAGGACTGGGGCCAGCTTACAGATAAGGGGCAAGGCCCGGGCTGGCCAGCCGCTTGTTGAAGCCAGCCACCAGAACCGGCCCTCCCTGGGGTAAACCTACATATTCCTTATCAGCATAGGTTCTTGTTAGCTTTGGATCCAAATATAAAGTGGGGTGTCCATCAGCAGGGGAGTGGCTATCTTCAGGGTCTGAAAATCCCTCTCCCCCTGGTTTATAAGTGAAACTTTTTTAAAGCCACACCAGAGGGGTCTTTATCTTCAGGGAGCACAGTGGCTGCCACATCCACCTGGCCCAGCACCTCAGCATCTGGGCACAGCCAGGCCTGGCCGGTCTGTCTGCTGCAGCCTCTCTGCAGTCTCTACATGGAGGGTTAGCCCATATTCTGTTAGGAATTTGGGTCCAAGGAAACAGGTAATAAAAGGGTTTTTTTAAAAAAATGTATGGAGGCTAAAAATGACAGCCTCAGACTTGAATTTCTAAGAGCCTTATCTAGTTGTAGGTCCATGCCAGAAGGAAACCTGGAGCTGGGGTAGGGAGGGGAGAATGGAGTAACTGGCAAAAGGGTACTGTTGTTTTCTTTGGGGTGATAGGAAATGAGCTTGTAATAAAATTTATATGGTGCTGACTGAAATAAGTGAATTCATTACATGTGAGTTATATAAGAAAACTAAGTTTAGCCTACGCTAGTTGTGGGCTCAGTGGTTGAGCCACCGAACCTATGAAACCAGGAGGTCACGATTTGATTCCTGGTCAGGGGCACATTGCCCCGGTTGAGGGGCTCAAATCCCCTTGTATGGGCAGGTTACCAGGGAGGCGGCCGGACGCGATCCCAATGATTCTCTCTCATCACTGATGTTTCGATTTCTCTCCTTCCTCTCCCTCCTCTCTGAAATCAATAAAAATAATATTTTTTAAAATAAAAAACTAAAAATCTGCCGAAAAACGGTTTGGGCTCAGTGGGATTTGAGCTGCGGTTCGGTCTCTGCGGACTGAAAGGTCCCAGGTCGAATTCCGGTTCAAGGGATGTACATTGGTTGCGGGGCACATCCCGGGGTGGGTTTGGGGCGGTGAGCCAGGAGAGGCAGCTGGTCGATGTATCTCTCTCATCGATGTTTTCTAGCTCTCTAATTCCCTCTCCATTCTCTCTGTTAGTAAAAAAAATCACTAAAATATATTTTAAATAAACAAAAACAAAACAACAAAAAAAACCTAAAAAATCTAAGTTTTTAAAATTTAAAAAGGAAGAAAAGAAGAAGAAAAAGAAGAAAGAAGAAAGAATACCAAACTAGGGGCTCCTGAGGATGACTTAGTTTGGGTTCCCAGAAAGAAGCTGAGCTGATATTTATGTCCCCAAGGCCGTCGCTGAGGGGTGCAGAGTCCAGGACCCAGAGGGGCGGCCCACGGGGGGGTCTTCTGTGTGTATCGAGGAGTTTTTTTTTTCACCCCCCCCCTTATAGGTAACTCTGCTCCTCAGCTGGAGGGAAATTTGGGGGGGAGACAGCAAGGATACACCTGGAGGTTTTACCTTAACCAGGTGCCAGGAGATAGCGTGTGGCTCTAGCAGTCCTCAGGCAAAAAATGGCCCCTCCCAGGGACTTCAGGAGGGAAGCAGGATGACATGGTGTTGGAAGGGGGGGGAGGGCACTCACTCAGGGCCAGATCTGAAGCTTATTGCTTCTGGACCTGGGGATGTTGGGGAAGGAGGAGAAGAAAAGAAACTTATGGTCAGGGCCCCTTCTCCCTGTTTCTGTTTTACCCCCCAGCTTGGGGGCCACAAGTACCAGTGGGAGTCTACTTAGGCTGGACGGCTGCACCTGGTTGGGAGAGTGACAGGGCTGAAACAAAAAAGAGAGGAGGGTGGTTGTGGTGACAAAGGGGACACTGAGTGTTATAGGTGCCCGGGAGGCAAAATTGGCACAGGCAGGTCTGGGTGAACTAGTGAACAGAATGCCCCGTGAATTCATATTCTAGTAGAAATGTTACAGAGCGGCATGTGGCTTCCTGTGTTTAAGCTGAACCCTGACATCTAGATTGGGCAGGTCCTGAGGGGCCCAAGCTTCTGAGGGGGCCACTGTTGTCTAATCAGACCCTCTGTCCATTTTTAAATGGGGAATTATCTTTTTATTATTGAGTTTACATTCTAAGATAATTAGACCTGGTTCCAGAGAGAAAGAATTGCTAAATATTCTCTCCCATTCCGCAGGGTTTTCTCTCTGACTTTTTTTGATGGTTGTTCTTTTCAACTTATAACAATTTTCAAAATTTTTATGAAGTCCAACTATTTTTCTTTGGTTTGCTTGTGTGTGTGTGGCTTTTTTGTGTTTAAGTCTAAGAAGGAAATGAAACAGTGTTTGATCCAAGCGCACCAGAGACTACCAACTCCTATGATGTCTGTTACAGGGTTTTATAGGACACATATCTAGGAGAGGCGTTTCTGCTCATTCTGCTGGCAGCCTCCCATCATTTGCACCCCCATACACTTTCCTTTTCTTTCCTTTCCATTATGCCCTTATTTTCCCACTTTAAAAAAAAAAAAAAAAAAAAACACTTTGGTTTGGAGGAAAAAAATACAGGGACTAGCTGGCGGCCATCAGAGGTTGCAGAGGACACTGGACTCTCTGAGTTAAAGAGAGTGCCCAACCTGTGCCTCCAGGGCCAGGGGTCTTCAAGGGTTTGAAAAAACCTATGAAGTGGGGTAGGGGAGGGAAGGTAAAAAAGAGGACCCTTACCTGAAATGATGCTTGAAGAGACAGCCCGATGCGCTTCCGACCCGCTGGTCAGCTGTGGTGCGCAGACTGTTCAGTCATAAACTGTGGAGCCAGCAGGAGGGAGCCAGAGGCCTAAAAAGCTGGAGAACCGCCCTGCAGGTGAGCCTTTAACCTGACGGGAGACCAATGAGGGACAGCACTCCAGTAGCAGGGCCACAGACTACGAAGACCCACCAGGGGTGAACTGGGCTGGGGGAGGTATTTGTGGGTGGGTAGCCCCCGTCGTTACTTCAGGGGGAAGCAGGTGATGGAGAGAATCAGAAAATGTTGTTGACAGAACACATCCAGGAGGGAGCTTGAAGGGTGGCACTGGCAAAAGTTCCTTCACGGTGAGAGGAGGAATTCTTCATAAACCTGTTTCCGAAGAGTAAAGAGAAGGTTAGTAGAGGTACATGAATAATGCTGTGACAGATGGGTCCCTGGAAGTATAGTTTTTATGGGTGGGAAAAAAAAAAAAAACCCAAAACATTTGCTTGCCCCCAACCAGTTCCGGGGGTGGAAATATAGTGTTTAGGTGGGCCATTTCTCCCTACTTATTTTCTCTGCCTTAACAAACGAGGGAAACTATGGCACAGAGAAGAAGTTCAGGACTTTTGCCCAATAGGTCACACAGCAACTGATTACACACCTGTAAGTTTCACAGGCAACCATTACATATTGGACCCTGG
The DNA here is from genome assembly GCA_025583905.1 of Ia io. Lineage (NCBI taxonomy): Eukaryota > Metazoa > Chordata > Mammalia > Chiroptera > Vespertilionidae > Ia > Ia io. Next base: position 7,926 of record JAJQQW010001412.1, on the reverse strand, counting down.
AAAAAGTGGAGTTACTGACCGGTAAAGTCACCCTGATTCTGTTGTCTGTAAAGGTCAGCAGCACAAAAAAAGCCATTGTGCTGGGGCGCTTCCACTGAATGTCTGGGTCCAGGTTTCAGGGATGGGGTAAAAGCTTTGGCTTCATGGCAAGAAGTAAAAACAGGGGGGGACTGAAGCAGCAAGCAGATGAAAATACTGGTATGGTCAAGTGGACAGTTAAGAGGTGCTCTGCCTTCGCGCAGGGCCTGGCTCTCTGTGCGGCGAGGTGCTGAGATAGACACGAAACGAGGCCCCGAGGGGGAAGCACACTGCCTAATGGGGATGCACCAGCTGCAGGGGGGGGGGGGGAAAGGGGGGACTGAGGAGGAAATGGACAAGCCTTGCTTTTGTTAGACTCAAGGAGCACAGCTAAGGGATTTGGAGTTTTCTACTTGTGTAGACGATAAAATTCATATAAAGATGCAATAATAATTAATAGGAGGCTTACAGATTGTGGGAAATCAATTTATTAGCCTTTCTTTTCCTGTCATCAGGAACAACAAGAAGGGAAAAGATTTCCAAAGCACAGAACCTAATTGGGAAAGTCCAGTAACAACAACACATTTTTTAGTAAAATTATAAGGAAAACCATGCACCTCTTCTTGGATTAGCTTGGGTCCTGTAGGCTTGCTCTAGCTCTGATCCAGGAAGTTCAAGCTGAACTGGTTAATGGGTGGCGCTTTCTTAAAAAAAAAATTTAATCTTTCTTTCAGGCTTAGAAGAGATGAAAAAAATGCAATTGATTATTAACATGAAGCACAGTCTTATTTATTGTTATCAGCAGGTGCAAATTCGTTACCAAACAATCACTCCCTTAAGCATATCACAAAAGCTGTATCTTAAAAGTCACCAAATGACTTTTTAGACATGGCTGCCTAGGCCAACCCCTTTTAGAATATATCTCTGGGGGAAGAAAAGTGATTTCTAAACATAATTCACATTTTATGTTTTTTCCCCCACTACAGAAATTGGGCACCATTCACGTTAATTAGGAGCACACATACACAGAACCCTGCTTTTGAAAAAATCTTCCCTGATATCCAGGATTGAGAGGGAAGGCAGCTTTTTTTTTTGTTCTAGGAGGAAACCAATTCAGAAGGACCAGCAAAAAACCCTGTAAGAGGAGCACTTTGGTTAGATCTGGAAGGCTTTCCAATGAAAAACATTTAATTCGGAAGCCGCCTGTCCTGGTCATTCAGAGTTACCGTGACCACAGTAAATCCACACCACCAATAGAAAGCTAACAGATTGTATCATTTAAAAATTGTGGGGATTACAGTTAGTGTAATTTTGATGCTACTGTTCACAAAATGCAGATTGGGTGTGGTGAACCTGAAAAATGATAACACTCCACTGACTTTGATAGCAGAGAAATGAAAAACCCGTTTTACGTGACTCATTCTTTTATGTGATTTGCCAGCAAAATAGTTAATTTTCCTTTTTCTATTGCAGAAAATTGCCCTTTATAAATTTTTTTTTTATTATTAAAATTGTTTAACATGGTTTCAGAGAAGGCAAATACAGCTATGGGGTGTATGTGTAAGTCTCTCTCCCTTAATGTAATAACTACTAGATAGAAATTGAGGTCAGATGGAATAAGGGGTTTGGAAGTGCTTAGCATGTGCCTGTCACACAGCAAGGAGGAGTTCACTGTACATATGCCTCCTCCTTTCTTTGCAAGCTGATGGGACTCCCTTTTTTGCCTTTAAAAAATTTTTATTGGATGGGGGGGGTGACATTGGTCAACCATGAACCATATAGGTTTCAGGTTAGTGGAGTTTCTATGTTACAAGATCGGTATATTGCACCGTTGTGGCACCACACCCAAATTCCAATCTTCTCCTGACATCTTATATTAGGACCCCAATCCCCGCCCCAAACCCTTCCAATGGCAATCACCAACAATGCTGTTTGTGTTTTATGAGTTCTGTTTTGTATCCCACACATATGAGTGTAATCATATAGTTTAGTTTTTCCTGATGGGACTTATTTCACTTGGCATTAAAGTTCTCAAGGTCCATCAAGTTGTTTGCATACAATGGCGCTTATTTATCCCTTTTTAGGCTTGAGTAGTACCCCATTTATTGTTACTCACATCTCTTTATCCAGTCCTTTATCATAGGGGGCACTCTTGGTTTGTGTTTCCATGTCTTGGACACTATGAATAATGTGCAATGAACACAGGGGTGAATATATCTTTGCAAAATATATGATTTGAGTTTTTCAGGTAATATTACCCCAGAAGAGGGTTGCTGGGTCATATGGGTTGCTCTAGTCTTAATCTTTTGAGGAAAATTGCCAGACTACTTTCCATTAGTGATTGTACCAGTCTACAATTTCCCACCCAGCAGTTCTAATGATGGTTTCCTTTTTTCCACGACCCCCACTCTCCCAACACTTGTTATGTTTGTCCTAATTGTAATGGCATTTCATAACAGGGGCAAGGTGGTATCATTGTAGTTTTGATTTGCAATTTTCCTAATTGCCAGTGAAGGGGGGGGTTCCGAAAATCTTTTCATATATCTTATGGTTGTTTCATTTACGTTAATTTCTGGGAGAGGCATTATATTTTTCAGGTCCCTCTACTCACTTTTTGATTAGGTTTGTTTTTGTTTAGTTGTTGTGAGCTTTATGAATTCTTTATATATTTGGAAATTAAATCTTTTGTCGGAGCTACGTTTTTTTGCTTAAAAAATATCATTCCCATCTGTTGGACTTGCACTCTTGTTTTGTTGTCAGTTTCTTTTGCTGTGCACGGAACTTTTTAATTGGATATGGTTCCCATTCATTTTAATTTTTGCCTTTTACTTCCCCTTGCTTTGGGGTAAGTTCATTTTAAAACGTTCTCTAAAGGACCCAGGTCCATTAAGTTTGGTAATCTATATTTTCGTCATGTTAACTTAAATTGTTTTAGGTCTGGGTTCTTCTTCTCTGGATCCATTTTAAATTTATTTTTGTTTATGGGGACAAACCTGTAATCCCCTTCAGTTTTCATTCGTTTGCCACGTGGCCTTTCCAGTTTCCAGCACCCATTTTATGGAAGAGACTATCTTTATTTCCATGTGTTGTTCTCCTAACTCCTTTGTCGAAAATTATCTATCATAATTACATTGTGGTTTTATAGCGGGGGCCTTTCTATTCTACTGGACACTGTGTGTCGGTTTCTCTGCCAATACCAAATACTGTTCTTTGAGTATTGTAGCTCTGTAGTATTATTATTTGAAGTCAGTAGTGGATTGCCGCCAGCTTTGTTCTTTTTTTCCTCAGGGAATGCTCTGGCATCGGGGGGGGAGGTCTTTCTGGTTCCATACAAATTGATGGTTTCTCATTCTATTCTTTAAAAAATGACCATTTGGAATTTTGGCTATGGGGGGATTGCTTTTTTTAAATTCGGTATATTGTTTTGGGAAAATATGGCACATTTTTAACTATGTATGATTCTTCCCAATCCATGAACACAAAATAATATTTTCCATTTTGTTTGTATGTTCTTTTTTTGTCCTCTTTTAATAAATGCTTTTGTTATTTTCAGATATTAGGTCTTTCACATTTTTTTTGTTTAAGTTTATTCCCAGGTATTTTTTCTTTTGGTTTGCAATTGCAAAAGGAAAAATTGGTGTATTTTTTCCCACTTCTTTTTAGTGAGAGCGAAAAGAAGAAAAATGAGAGAGGAAAAGGAGAGAGGGGAAAGACCAGAAGAACTTCGTGTGAGAGAAAAACACATTGATTGGTAAGCCTCCTTCCATGAGCACAGACCAGGGCCCGGTCAGGGAGAGCCTGCAACCAAGGTATGTGCTCTTGTACCAGAATTAAAATCCAGGAACCCTTGGGGTTTTGCAGGCCAAAACACTACTATCCACTGAGCCAAACTGGGCTATAAGGCTTTTTTCTTTTTGTTTGTTTTTGTTGTTTAAATCCCACTCGGAGGATATTTTCCCCATTGATTTTTAGGGAGAGTGAAAGGAAGAGAAAGGGAGAAAAGGACTGAGAGAAACATCGATGTGTTATTTGTGAGAAAAATTCATGTGGTTTTTCCCATTTCTTCTTTTTCTGAAGTTTTGTTGTTAGTTCATACCAGGGAAAGGTGTCAATGGATTTTTGCACATCGAATTTGTATCCTGCCAACTTGGCTCTATTTGTTTTTTTGTTTCTAATAGGTTTATTTTGTGTGTAATCTTTAGAGTTTTCTATATACAGAATCATGTCCATCCGCAAAAAAAGTGGCAGTTTTTTCCTCTAATTTTTGGATTGCCTTATTTATTCTATTCTCTTGCCTTATTGCTCTGGCTAGGAAATCCAGCACTATGTTGAAGTTTAGAGTGTTTGAGAGTGGATCCAGTCTTTGTTTTTGATTTTTTTTAGGAGGGAAAAAAACTTTCAGTTTTTTTTAATCCTTTGAGTATGATTATTAGCTGAGGGTTTTTACCATATTTGGCCTTTATTATGTGAGCGGGTAATTTTCCCATTTTATTGAGGTGTTTTAATCATAAATGGATGTGGTATCTTATCAAATTGCTTTTCGGTAATCCTATTGATAAGGATCATGTGATTTTTATCCTTTATTTTGTTAATGTGGTGTATTACATTGATTTGATTTGCAATCTTGAATCATCCTGTGACTCCTGGAATGTACCCCACTTGATCATTTGATGTATTATTTTTTTTTTATGTAACTGGTTATATTTAGATTTGCTAGTTATTTAGTTTAGGGGATTTTTTGCATCTGTGCTTTCATCAGAGAATACTGGTCTGTAATTTTCTTTTTGTGTGTGTTATCTTTGTCAGATTTTGATATCAGGGTTATATGGACCCTTCATAGCAAAATGATGCGTTAGGAAGTATTGCCTCTTCTTCAATTTTTGGAAAAAGAAGTTTGGAAAAAGGATAGGGTTTTTAAAAATCTTCTTTGAAACATTTGTAGGAAATGCACTAGTGAAGCCAATTCTGTTCCTGGACTTGTGGTTTTTTGGAAGGTTTTGATGGTTGTTTCAATTTCCTCACTGCTGATCTGTCTATTTATTATTTTCCACAAATTCTTTTCAAGTGCAAAGGTAAGTTCACCAAAAAAAAGACCACATTGTGAAAGCTAAATAAACCTAGACTCAATAAATGTAAAGTACTGAAATCACTGCTGGAACAGTATGTCTTTGACATGATGGCCATCAAGTTAGGACATTGATAACTAACATATTTAATGCCATCATTTTTACACTAAAAGGGGGGTGAGGGACCCCTCTTTTGAAGGGAAACATCTGATTCCTGGTGGGGGCAGGGAAAGATAAAAACAGGCCTGGAATATATCCCGCCATGCTAGACCAGCGGATTTTCAACCTTTCCTTCATTCATGGCACCACATAAAAAAACTATTTACTATCATTCTGCAGCACACCATGAAATAACAACATTGGGTTTTGCCAATTGACAAGTAAAAAAGGTATTATTTGTCATAACTTTGATTTTCTTTCACACGACAGTTATTGTGTTGGTTGTTGCCATTTTATTTTTTTTATTTTTGACATAACCTAAGGGAAAAAAAAAAAAAAAAAAGAGTGTCCAGCGCCCCCTGACTCAACAGTCAGGTGTTTGCATGTTTTAAAAAAATTCTCACAGCACACAGTTGGAGGGGGGGGAAAATTTGCCGTGCCGTGGGTAGGACAGAGGAATTGTAAAGAAAGCTCTAAATAAATGATGGAAAAGCGTCATTGCCCAAAAGAGGGGGGTTTCCCACAGGGGCCAGATTTGATACAACCAGAGCATTCAAACTAGAATAAAAGGATTAAGTGAGTGAACTATATCCTTTGTTAAGTAGGAACAGAAGCTTCCATTGAGTTCGGAGAATTGATTAATATATGGGTAGGGACCAAAGGAATAAGTGGGAGGGGCCTCTCTCTTTACCAGTGGGAAGAATGCTACACGACCCCAAAAGATAACTGTGACAAGTGTTTGGATCTGGAGCAGGAAAAATCACTTTTCTAAAACCATCACAGTAAAGACTGTTATAGCAAGAAAAACCATCCACGGAGATTTTCAAAACCTAGGGGGGGAAGAGTTTTGTGAGGAGGAACTGTGATGATTTACCTCCTGATATAAAGTGTTTCTTCCCACAGGACAGCTTATTGTCACAACAAGGGGAAAATATTAACTATAATGGAAAAGTCTTACTACTTAAATCACACTTGTCTGGTTGACTCATAATTACTTTGCAGCATGAAGGACAGATGGACACTGGGAGCTTTTAGCATATGGACAACTCGAGAAGAGGACACACCCTTTTGTAATATCTGCACGCAGCCTCTGAATGTAAATCATGAGGAAACGTCACACATATATTCAACTTTTGGCAAATTTATTTTATAAAAGACCAGGGCCTGCAACTTTTAAAAAAAGCCAAAAACATCATAAGACACACTGAATGGCTGTGACGACGCCCTGAGATTTGAAAAAAGGACCTCAAGAGGCATGCACTGCATAATGAACTTGTTGACCTAGGACAGAATCTGTGCCTCTTAAAGAAGAAAAAGGAAAGTGCTACCACTGACAAAACTGGAGCTCTGGCCGGGCCGGGGCCGGGTTGGTTTGGCCTCAGTTAGTTGGAGAGTGAGTTGGGTATTACCACAAAGGGTTGTGTGATTCTATTTCTGGTCAGGGGCCATACCTAGGTTGCAAGGTTTGATCCCCAGTTGGGCAGGTACAATCAATATCTTTCTTTCTCTCTCTCCTCAAAAATCTAGATTTTGTATTTAAAAAAAAAACAAACTACTGGGAATTATGGACTTATAGGACATAAATATCACAACCCAATTGCCAAATTTAACAAATTTGGATATAACTATGATTATATGAAAGAACAATCTTTTATTTTTAGGAAATTATAGTATTTAAGGCGTAAAGAGAATGATGTATTTCAACTTTAACTGTCAGTGGTCAGGAAAAAAAACTTATAAATTTTATAGGAAAGTAAAGAAGGAGAGAGGAGAGAGAGACTCTAAAACAAACAGTTTTAAAAATGTTTTATTAAAAAAGTTAGAAAAAATCAGGAAAAAGGATAAAGGGTTTTATTAAGAGAATTCTTTTGTACATTAATTCATGGCAATGTTTCCTGTAAGTTTCAAATTACTTCAGTAAGTTAAAGTGATATATTGACAACCACATGATAGATAAGGTAAATTTAGAGAAAGGGAGAGGCTTTTCTATCTGCAGAACTTTTTACTTCAAATTCCATAGCTCCACTATTACCTGTCTTCTTTTGATCACATCAACAATAGTGGGCTGTCCTGTTTTCTCCGGATAAATGTTTCTTGAGGGTCTCAGTGGAAGGGAAGGGCAGGGATGGTCCAAGCTGACACCCTGGCCCACCTTCCCTTTTCCTGTAAGATTCAACAGGGGGAGGATGGGTTTGGTGCTTGGGTGAAGCTTTTCCATCTTGGGGAGGGCTCGGAGCCGTCCGTTCTGTGTTTTGGAATTATGGTCCCTCCAGGAAGAAAAACCTGCCTTCAAGGACTAGAGGGAACGGAGAAGCAGACACAGAGGTGACCCGTGGGTTTGTGCAGCATGCTTATTACACCCAAAACCCCTCGGCTACGCTTGGTGTGGTCCATTATTTGCAATTGCACGCCTTGCACCTTTCAATCTCGGTCCCAATCCAAAAACTTCCTCAACCTCGCCGCCCATCTGCTTCTCCCTATCCCCCTTGATTTGTCAAATCGCAACTCCAGGCGTTTCAGGGGCAACTGGGTTGGGTTGAGCTTCTCGTGTTTGCTGACCACCCGAACCAGGGTTCAGGAGGGGTATGGGGAAGGTTTGGGGAGGAGAAGTACAGGGTGGGATCAGAGGAAAGAAAACCCATATGGGATGTTTGTAGCTTAGGAAAGGGTGGATGCGCCCTGT
>JAJQQW010000405.1:0-7500 GCA_025583905.1 Ia io | reverse complement strand
GGTGGACTTATTTTTGATTTTTTTTTTTTTTTTTTGAAGGTATACTAATATTTGTGAGTTTGATTGGCAGTTTGTTCTTTGATTTTTTTTTTTTGTTTATTTGAAATTTTTTTTTTCTTTTTTTTTTTTCAGAAAAAATACCAAAATTGTTATTTTTTTGGAATTTTTGAAATGGGTTTTTTTATGGAGGAAAATAGTTTTTTTGAAGCCGAGGGATTTTTGGAGGTTATGAAGTGTTTGGGGGGCGATGTTATTGTTGTTATTTTTTTGTGTTTTTGTTGTGGGTTTTTGTTTTGAATTTGAGGTTGGTTGATTTATTGATAATTGTGGTTGGGGAACAATTGTTTAATGTGTATTTTTTTTGTTGATGTATCTTTTTTTTTTGATTTTTTTTAGTTTCTGAGTATGATGTTTTTTGGGTGATATTTTGTATTTTTTTTTTTTGATTTAAGCTGGTGTTTTTGCCCCCCCAAAAAATATGTTTTTATTTTTGTTGGAGATTTGTTTTTTTTTTTTTTTTTGGGTGGGTTTTTTTTTATGCGAAAATTTTGATTGGTTGTGGGTTTTGTTTTTTTAAATTTTAGATTGGGGAATAAATTCTATTTTTTCTTAAAATCTTTTTTTTGTACGCTTTTTGTATATTATTTTTATTGAATCCTTAATTAATTGGTTTTGATTGTAGAGTATTTTGATTGAAAGTTTGCTGGAGGTCTAGTTTTGAATTATGTTTTTGTTGAGTTAATTAGAGGAGGTAAATTATAATAATAGGTTATTTGATTATTGAGTTGCTTTATGGTGGGATGGTATTTGGTTTTTTAGTTTTACTAATTGGGTAGATGTGTATTGGGTCTTAAAAAGAAAAATAGAGTGAGAGAATTTCTTAAGGTGGAATGGCAGGTGGGAGGAGTAGAGGTAAATTGGAGATAGTGTTTGGAAAATTAATTAGGTCATTGGGGAAGGATCAAATAGATTTTAGATATTTGATAAGGATGGAGAAGTTGAGGATAAGTGCTGGAATTTTGGATTAGTTTAATTATTTGGAGGATTTACCCAAGAATTGGTGATTCTGGGGTTTTAAATTCTATTAGCTGGCGGGAAAATTAAATTGTAAAATTTTTTTTGGTTAGGCTGGAAGGGTGGGGAGGGGTAAGGGGGGGTGGAAGGGGTAGGGGGCTTTTTACTATGTCACCATTTTGTGAGAGGAAATTGGGGGGTTTGGAGGGTCAGTGAGGGGGGGGGGGGGGGGGAGGGGGGGGAGGTTTGGAGGGGGTTTGGGGGGGTTGGGGGAAAGAAAAAAAAAAAAAAAAATAAACTGGGGGGGGAGTAATGGGGGCCCCCCCACCCCCAGAACAAAAAGCTTCCTTGGTTAGGGTGGGGGGTTAGAGGGGGTTGGTGGGGGTGTTGAGGTTTTTTTTAGAGTTGGAAACTTCAAAAAGGGGGAAATGGGGAGATTTATGATGGGGGGGGTATTGGGAGTTTTTATTAGGGGGTGGCTGTGGAGTAAAGAATTGGCGAGTGGTGGGATTTGAAGGGGGGGGGAGGGGGGGGGGAGGGGGGGAAAAGGTCGCCTCTTAAGTTTTTATGCAAGGGTTAGAGGGGGGGGGGCCGAGGTTTTTAAGGGGGGGGGAGGAGGGGGGGGATTTGCCTCCCTGGGGGGGTTGGGGTGGTAGGGTAGGGGGGGCGTTGGGGGGGGTGGGGGGTTTCTTGGGAAGTGGGGGATTATGGCGGGTTGTTTGGGAAGGGGGCTGGTTTTTTTGGGAGGGGAGTGAGGATTTTTAAGGGGGGGGCCAAAGAGGAGGGGGGGGGGGGGATATTTTTCAGTTTGGTTCCGTTGACTTTTTTAAGGAGGGGGTTGAGTTTAGGGGTTTTTTGTATTGTGGGTGTTGAGAGTGTTATTGGGTGGGGGTGTTTTCATACCACTTTGGATGCGGCTTGGGAGGGGGGTGGGGCGGTTTTAGGCGGAGTGGTTTTTTGGTATTAGTTCCTTTCTTGCTTCAAAAAAAAATAATGTGTTTTTTTTTTATGACTTTGGTGATAACCTCAGTAGGTATTGTGGGTCTTATTTTGTTCGTGTTTAATTTGTTGGAATAAAAAATGTCTTGTTGATAAAGATGTGAAAGGTGTCAAGGGTTTGTAGGTTTTGAGAAAATTAATTGGTCTATGGGAAACTAAGGAGTTAAGTATATAAAAAATAAAAATAGGGTGATTATGTATTTTAAGGAAAGGTTCAGCCAGATAAGGGGTAAAAATTAAAAGGGGGGCTTTTTTAAAAAAAAAAAAGTCTATTGGAAAGGTTTTTTAATTATTATTCCTTTTTTTTTTACGCATAGAATATAGGAATAAAAATAAGGCCAAAAATAATTTTCAATTTTTCTTAGGGGGATTTCAGGGAAATATAGGTTATTTTTATTAGTATTGGGGCTTAAAAAAGAGGGTGTTTGTTTTTTTTGGGGGCTACCCCCCCCTTGTAGACTGTGCATGGTTTAATTCTTTGAGTTGAGTGTGGCGGAGCCTTTGGTGTGTGGGATTTGTTTTTTACTTCTTTCGGTTATGAATTTATTTGCAGTTAGTCTGTATTGGGAAGATAGGTGGAGAGTAGTCGGAGAAGAGATGTCTTAGATTGTCGGTAATTGTTACTTAGATGTCTTTGAGAGAAGTATGTTGTGCGAATGTGAGGGATTTAGTTTATTGTATCTTATTAATATCTAAAAGCCGTATTGTGCTTAGTATTAGATCTTGTTTTTTTGTGATCTAGAGAGAAATGATAGGACGTAGTGTTTTGGTGTTCTTTGCTGTTGTTGGTTTTTGTTTGTGGTAATGAACCCCACAATTGTTGTTCAGACAAGGGGTTAGTTGGCTAGATGGAAGGATGAATGTGTGTGTGTAGGGCCTGAGGTGTGAACATAAAAAGAATGGGAATGATTTGTTGTTAATTTAATGATGTGATATGCTGAGAAAGGAGGACTAAAAATAAAGGTTAGAAGTCAGTTTTTTGATTTTTTGGTGGCGGAAAGGGTTGGTTATTTTGAAAAAGCAAAAAAAGGGGGTTTAAAAGAACACGTTAGAAGTGTTGGTGTAATTGGAGGGGGGGGGGTGAATGGGACGGTGGTGGGGGGGAGTTAGAGGTTAGAGGAGGGGGGGGAGTTGTTTTAAGGAGTGGGGAGGGGGGGGGAGGGTGGGGGTTGTTAGGATGAGGGAGATAAAGATTAGTTTGGGGTTTTAAGAAGGTTGAGGTGAGACAGTTATATTATTCCATGTCCACACCCACAGAAAGACCCCCCCCCCACAACCATCCTTACCGCGGTATGATACAGGAAAAAGAGGGAGAGATGATGGAAAATGAGAACCCAGCGCAGCAAACCCAAACCCATCGGAAGGGGTGTATATAAATGATGAGTGAGGAGAGTGTGCGAGTGACGGTTGTGTTTAGGTGGTGGAAGGATAATGGTTATTTAATGCATAAGTGGGGAGGAGAGAATGAAGTGGAATGGGGGCTGTATTGAGGGCGCCTGGTTTCTTTTTTAATCTCAAACCCCCCCTAAACAGGGGGGGATAAAATAGCCCCACCCTCCCTTTGGGGTGCGGGGGGGGGGGGGGGGTGGGGGGGGGGGGCCAGGGGGGGGGGGGCCCAAGGAAATTTTGATTTTGAATCAAACGCCAGCCCCACCTCATACCGGCTCGTCACCCGCCCACACGATCTCTCAATTTATTAGGACCTATATAATAGAGAAGTTTTATTAAGTCATTAAAGGACAAGTTTAATTGAATGTGGGAGGAGTGGAGTTGGGGTAAAGAAAGAGGGGAGGTGGTTTTAATAAAAACTGAAAGGGGGTATAGCAAGGTGGGAGGTGTGGTTTGAGAGGTATTATGTAGGAATTGAGAGGAATCAGTGATAGATGTGAGGGTAAGTTATTCACACTAATTTTTTATTTACGCTTATAGTTCAGATTAGGGGGGTGGGGTGCTCTGGGGGTGGGCTGGGATGTGTGTAGGTTCACTCGGAGATGTGATTTATGAGTGGAGTTATTTAATGTAAAGGATGAAGAAGGATGGAAAAAGAGGGTGGAGAAATCTTAAAAATGGGACAGGTCCAGGTTGAGAACAGGGCGGCGGGCGGGTGAATGAGATTAGACGCCCCCTGGAAAAGGGATCTGAGCCTAGATAAGGTGTGGGCCCACTCCCTCCCCCCCAGAATTATACCCTGCCTATGGAATTGTGAAGGATGAATGGGTTTTATGGTATAGTGACTAGAAAAGTGGCGTATACTGGGCTATGGGACAGTTGAGGGGCAGTGTGGTTTGTGGGGTTTAAAGTTTGAAGGATATGATTAAGAGATGGGAGGGGGGGCGGAGAAACCAAAGGTTGGGGTAAGTGCGAGCGTGAAAAAGATGAAAAGCGCGGGGCGGTGGTAATTTTTGTTTGGGGTTGATAGATGGAGGTGGGGAGAATGAGGGGATGTTTGAGGGGGGTGGGGCAGGTTAGGGGGTGGAGGTGGGAGGAGTGCGAGGTGGGATATTAATTGAGAGAGCGCGCGAGATTGGTGTGGAGAAAAGGGTGGGGAGGGATGATTGTGGGTGAAAGGATGGAATGTTTTGGGTTGAAGGAAAGGAATTGTGTATGTCCCAGAGTATTTACCGCTATTGATACACTTACAACATACCACTCAAATATAATAGGGGGGGGGGCCCCAAACCCACCCTTTTTTCCCACCTCCACTCTGAATAAAGGGAAAGATAATTCTCTCCCACAATTATGGTGTGTGGGGGGCCTCTCTCCCTCTCAGGGTTGGGAATGATAAGTTGGGTGGGGATCTCTCTCTGTAAAAATTGAAAAAAAATGAATTAAATAATGCTCTCTGAGGATTAAGGATGGGGGTATATGGGGGGGGGGCAACCCCCCCACCCCCCACCCCTCTCTCTCTCTCTCTCTCTCTGCGCTCGTATTGCTGCGTGGGATGATAAAAAAAGTAGGAGAGGTAGATTGGAGAGTAGAGGGTAGGGTGAGGGTGGCCGGAATAATTGGCCAATTATGAAGTGGGGATAAAGGGCACAGTGGGTGTAAATAGGCCCCACAGCAGAGCCCCCCCAGGGGAGAGGTGCAGGGTGGGAATTACGACCCCCCCTCACAACACGCGCGAGCCACACCGTATCTCGGCCAAACCAATGTAAGCGATCGAAAAAAGGAGCTCTAAAAGGATGTTCATTGGTCTTTTGCTGCTCTACCCCTGGCCACTTGAATTAATCCCACGTTGGGTCATTATGGTCCATATATGTTCTGATACGCTTCCCCCCCGCCCCATAAATGCTAAAAAATAAATATTCTCTAGAGTGACAGGACAATGCGGCAATGAATGACAAGATCGACAGATAGTTACAATGGGGACAAATAGAAGCAAATCAAAACTAAAACTTCAGCTGCAAACACAATATTATAGGAGCCACCTTCCCGTTGAGCCCACGAGAGCAGCAGAACCAACACCGGCACAGAAAACAGCAGGGTGCACCAGGTTAGATGGATCCTTTGGAGGGGGTAATCGGTTCTCTTATAATGGTGTTGGGGCAGTGTTTTGGAGGTTTATTTCGGTTTTTCCATTTTTCACCTGGGATATTGAATTTTTTTAAGGGGAGTTCGGGGAAAACTGTTCATCCCAAAATGTTTATTACTGGCCTTTTCTCGTCCAAATTGTTGGGTTTCTCTTTTCAAATTTTCCCCCTATAACAGAATCTGAACAAAAACCATTGGGCGTAATCCCCAAAATTTAGCTTTTACTGACACCGGTAATTCCCCAAATGTACCCAATTGAAAAATGGTTAAGGGGGGGGTGGGGGTGAATATGGGGATTTCAATATTTTTCCAATTTTGAGGGGTTACAAGAGGTTATATTTGTTTCTTAGGAGCCGACCTCCTTGGGGGGGGGAAAAAAAAGTTTTTTTTTTTTTTGAGAAAGAATTTTTTTGTTCCCGGGTTTTCGGCACCCCCCTAAAGGTTGGGCCTTTTTTTTTTTCCTAATTTCGCCAGGGGTTGGCCCCCACCGACCTCCCACGCATCCCCCCATCTGCCAGACAGCCAACTTATATTATTTACCTTACTCATTGACGCAGCACGCCCACATGAAACGGCTATAGACCATCCCGGCTACGTGGTTTAGTTGCCCATGTTCATTCTTTTATCGTTACTAGAACCGCAGGCTCCCCGCAGCCCCCCCACCGCCCCTCGCGCCGTTTAACAGACGTAAAAACCCCTGGGCGAAATAAGAACTAATAAAAAAAATTTACAACAACACGCAATAAGCAAAATAAAACAGGCAGGATGATAGCGAATATAGAGAAAAGAATAAACACTAAGAATAGACACAAAAAAAATCGTTAGCAGAATTTCCATCCCCCACCCCCCCCCACGGTTGACAGTGTTAGCACAGGGGCGGGGGGGGGGGCGATTGCGGGCCGCGGGGGGAGTTGGTTGGAGGGGTGGAGGGGGGGGGGGGGGGGGTAAACAGTGGGTAATTAAGGAGTGGAAGAAAAGGGGGGGGTAAATTTCGACTCACTGAAGTTTAAATATATAAAGGTTTAGCTTACTCTGTCCTTACATTATGGGGGTTTAAAAAAATGGAAAATGGGTTGGACTTGAGGGTTGCTTTTTTGTTTACTTAAAAAGGGTAAAAATTTTATCTTTGAAAAAAAACTTTGTACTTGTTTTGCCCTTGTGGTGGGCACCCTCCTCTTCTCAATACTTATTTAATTTAAACATGTGTGTATCTTTTTCGTACATCACGGCAATTTTGACCTAGTCTCCCCTGGGGATTTCCACGTTCTAAGGGGGGGGGGGGGCAGATGAACACTATTGGTTGAGAAAAAGCAATCACAACCCCCCCTGGGGAACCGGTTCTTAGAGGGGGGAAATTTATTTTAAAAAATTACCTTCACCACTTTTTCCCTACCATCTTATACATGGGGGCAATATCTTGGGGAAGAAAGAATTTTTTCTTATAAACAAGTTTAGGCTAAAAGAATATTCTCAAAAAAAGACCGGAGGGTTTGGGGCTCAGTGGCCGTTGGAGCGTCGGGGTATGCGGACTGAAGGGGTTACCCCTCGGTTTCGTAAAAAGAAGGGGGACTAAGGGGCAGACTTTTTGTTAAAACCATTGGTTGGGGCGGGGGGGGGGCCAACCAAATTTTCTAAACCCGTAGGGGGGGGTGTGGGGAAATGGGGAAGGCAAGGGCTGGATCTATGTTTCCTCTCTCATTCGACTGTTTTCTAGGCTCTCTTATTCCCTTTCCCCTTTCCTCTCTGTAAAAAAAAAAATCAATACCAAAATGAGGGTTGTTTTTTTTTTTTTTTTGGCAGTGTTGGGTCTGGTCTTGGGTGTTTTGGTTTTGTTTTTATTTTTTTGGTTGCGGGTTTTTTTTTGGTTTTTGATTGGTGGTTTTTGGGTTTTATTTATTTTTTTTGGGTGGTTTTTTTTTTTTTTTTTGCTAATTTTTTTTTTTTTTTTTTTTTCAT
>JAJQQW010000529.1:0-14061 GCA_025583905.1 Ia io | reverse complement strand
AATCACACCTAATTTCTTTACAGTCACTTGATAGTACCATGGTGTTCCATGCCTAGTGTGCAACTCATGTTTTGGTTTCTATCCTGCTTTGGTAGCCTAGTATGGATAAACACTTGAGCTTGCTTAATAATCTTAACTAATATCTAGTGTAGTGCTGTGAAGAGAGATTCACTTATGATCTCAGATCAATTCCTTAGCAGTTCTTGCAATATCACTCTGAACTATCAGTCGGTCATAGTAAACAACTGTAGGTACACTGGAGCGTTCCGTTATCTTTCCCTGTAATCGATTTCATTGCAAAAGAACTGCTAAAGGAAATGAATTGGCGGTAGTTCCACGCACATCTAATGTATTTCCAATACTAAAGGTGAACAAGAAGGTAAAGAATACATTATTAGCCCTTTTAAAAACCCTATGATGTTACTGTGTAGGTGTTGTAGTATGATAACACATAGTAAGAAATACTCATAGCATGTCATCTCCTAGAGAAATGGAGCAGTGAGCCATTTGCACATGTAAGTTTACACAATGATCATGTAGATTAAAATCCCAAGGTGGAAACTTAATCAGCCCTCCCCTCCTTCTTCAGCACTGTCAGGAAGAAGGCCACTAGGCACTGCCCTCAGTTAATCTCTTTCAGAGGCCTTCATTATCCAGGAAGTTACCCAGCTCCTTTTTGTGAGACAAGTGGCGATATGAGATGTACCAATTTGCCATAGTCTTTACGAGTGAGAGATTAAGACATTGACCCATGTACAGCCCATTTTCTGTAAGAAGGGCAATGGAATGTCACAAAACACCTGGGGATGATTTACAGCTCTCAATGGAAATACAGCCAATGGATTCCCACTTTCTCCTTCATCGGTGCCGTCTACAAGTGCTTACTTTAAAGTAGAGACTCTAAATTCTAACAAAGATAAATAGGGACCCAGAGTTAAGAAGCAACTGTAATCATGACGCACTAATGAGCGAAACTAGCTTCACTTCGCATGTTAAAGTCAACGCTTATCTGCTGCAGTAGTCTTAGCGTGCTTGAACGTCAGAAGTTTGGAGAACCTCCGTTCTACAGCCCACTTGTCGTGTGGACATATTCAGAGTGACTACGAGTATAAGGATTGCTCCAGTTTTGTAGATGTTGGGGTCTCTCCCACGATCTGCGACACAGACTAATCCGAGTCAAAAGGGCTACTGATGACCAAGGCATTTGAGATTAATTTTCTCAGCAAAAGAAAATCAAATACCCACCACTCCTGTTATCAACTACAGTAACATGATCAGAGTCCTTGTGGGGCCAGCGCTAATTGACTGATCTTCACTCACCGTAAACTTACTTGTCTCCCGTGCTACCCAAAGACTAGTGAGGTTAAGAAACATTGTTTACAGTTGTGCTAATATTCTCAACACTGGACTTGAACATACTCATTGGTATTTCCTCTCTGTTCTAAGGGTGATCAATAAAATGAATCTGTGTGTTGTCCATCCTCCAATAAATGTTTTTAAAAGATGAGCTTTTAACTACTTATAACCAAAGACTGCTTTGGACACGTGAAAATGGTTTCTCTTATTCAGCGATTTTGTTCATACCGGTTGTGCCGCAAGAATTTTAGAAACATGCAATATCTGAACTATTTTAGGTCGGGGGGCACTGACCTCTTTTCCAAAAAAAAAAAAAAATGACACACAAGCGCAACCGACAACAACAGCAGTGTGATTGAATCAAATAATATACATATTTTTTGTCAGATCAGCCAAAAATAACGTTTGTAATATTTTGTGTGCTGCTGGAGTTTTAGTAATTAGTTGATGTTGTGCCAGGAGATGGAATAGAGGTTGAAAATCGCCTCCTGCTCTGTTCTTAGTGGCTCCATATTCTTCTTTCTATTAGTACCGTACAAGGAGCCGCCATGGTCTGAAGCGTCTTCCCTGCTTACTGACATAGGTCTCTTTGCAAGTATAGCACGTGTGTTCCTCTCATCTATGAACCACCCTAGAGGACAGGTCATGCTGAACCTGGCTACTCCACCGGGCTCGTGCCAGTGTCTTCTTGGCTAAGCGTGGCCCTTTTAGTACTGTCTAGCAGCACTCGATATTGGCCGTTGATCATAGCTCGTGTCCATTCGATGCAGCATGTGCCTACTTAATCCTGGTTGCTGTGCCCATGATGGATCAGGCACATCTTTTCAGACTGTGAGCTGAGACCATGTTCTACAGCTCACATGAATGTCGGTGTGGCACGTGATATTAGGTATGCAGTTAATGTGTAACAGAAAGTTCAGTGCACACAACCATCTTCTTATGTACTGATGCAGTGTCGCTAACTGTGCAATGTCATCATCGATTGCTGGGCTAGCTGATATCCATGCTCATAAGTAACTATTGTACACTAGTTGGTTGCAGACCGACCAGGTGCCGGAAGCTACTGCGCTAGCTGGCTGCCTCAAGATTGGGTCATCGGGCAGCAGGCTCGATGACAGCTGTCGTTGCTGGAGGACATCGCTGAGTTCTCGAGGTATTTAGCCCTCCACGTGAGTGTCCCTGGTGTGTCGCCACTCGTGTGTAGGCACAGATCCAATATCACATGTGTATATTTTTCGTCTGTCCGATCATGTGATCTATTTTCCCTATCTTTACTACATCTCCTCTCATGTCAGCGATTTCTCGAACAGCTCATACGTGCGATATGGCAATACAAATATAGTGCGATCTCTTTTTAGATAATAGTTCCCAACTTGCTACTCATGTTTCGTGGGGAGGGATAAGGTCGGAAGAAAGAGTGGTATACTCACTTTTACTCCAAAGTTCGCTTAGTTTTCTCATTCTGTGAGACATGACACGCCAGCACCTACCTTCACCAGGCTACAATGCGCATAATATATTCATCACTCTCAGTAGTAGAGGTGCGCAAGATCAAGGGTCGAGTCAGTTTGAGTCTCTTACGGACTTTCTCCTTTGCTCCGATTGGTGGGGGGTTAGAGGTAGAGGGGAAGGACCCATTTGCTACGTTCAGTCGCTTGTGGTCTGTCATCGCCTCTTGTCAACCATCCTGCGTCTGTGTCCTCACACGAGTCGCCCTCAGTCTCTCGGTATCTGTGTCCTAATGCTGTGCACTCAATTATGCGCATGTTGATACAGTAGATGAGTGCTTGCGAATCTAGCTGTTCGAACTTTTTTACTCTTTATGGGTTTAAATCATTAATCGTGCTGGTCGCTGGCTTACTTTGGGGGGGCCCACAGGTTTGCCCCTCTTTTCCCTTTAAATTTAAAACCTTTTTTGAAAAAGGTTTCCCTTCCCCCAAGAAACGGGGCCCCATTTTCCCGGGGGTTAAAAAACTGAAAGGGTTTTTTAAGGGGGTTTTTCCAACAATAAAAGGGTTTAGAGAGGACACAACTGTTATAACAAAATAAAAAAAGACTTTGCCGGGGTAAAAAATTTATAAAAAACCTGCCTTTGTTGGGACCAAAATTGGGCCCCCTTTAATTGAAAATAAATTACAAAGGTCCCCCGGGGAAGTTTAAAAGGGAAGTCATTTTTACCCAATAAAATACAAAACCCCCCTCAGTTTTACGGTTTTAACAGCCCTAAACCTCCCTTTTTGCCTCCCCTTCCAAACCCCCGGGCCCCCTTTTTAAAAACTTCGGCCACGGGCCCTCTGGTCCCCCAAAGGGGGGTTTTTAACCCCCTTCTACGGGAAAAAGGGCGGCCCCCCAAACCCCAAAAAAACCCCCTAAAATTCCCCCCCCCCTCCGGGCGGGCCCCCTTTAAAGGGGCCCCCCAAATCCCATAGCCATTTCCATCCCCCCCAGGGCCCCCTGTCAGCGGGTAAAAAAAAAAAGGGCGCAAGGGGAAATTTCCCTATCTTTTTTGTTCCCCTGAAGTTTCCCCCCCCCCCCAACCCCAAAAAATTTTTCCCCCCCTTAAACCCCTTGGGCCCAACCAAAGAGTAAAGCGGGGACGGGTTTCCTCGGCGGGGGGCCCCAAACTTTTTTTTAATTGTAATAAAACAATCACAGGGCCCCCAATTTTAAAGGAAAAAACCCAAATTGCTTCACAAACATTTTTTAACCCTTTTTTCCCCCAAATCGACCAAAGGGGGCCCAAGGTTTTCAGAAGTGGCCCCAAAACCAACGTTTTTAGACCCCCCAAAAATTAATTTTTCCCTGTTTATTTTTCCCCAGTGCCCCAAGCATTCCCCCAAGGAGGTTAAAAAAGCACTCCCCAGGGAAGAGGGCCCAACAGAGGGTTTCCTTTTCCCCCCAACCCCACCCCCCCGAAGCCCGGGTTGCCCCAAACCCAAAGGGCCCCTGTTTCCCCAAAAAGGGAAAAACCCATTCTGCCCCTCTTCATATTTACCTGCCCAGGGGCAGAAATGTGGCCCACGGTGAATAGATCATGATTCTATTACCCCACCTGGGGGCGGCACCACAATAACGGGCTCCCTTCTCCTCCAATGGACCTCAAAATATCCCTGGTTTACTGTTGAGTTATTAGCTTCATAAGCAAATATAATGGGTGGAGCAGTTGTTTCCTCCACCTTTTTTTTGGCTGTTTGCTTAAAAGTGAGGCTACACAAAAAGTAAAAGGCCAAAAGCAAACAGCAGAGAGATATAAACAAACCAGCTACAGTGCTAGTGCCCAGAGAAGGAGCTTAGCGATGACTAAAGGAGAAAAATGTAACAGAGTAAAAATCCTTCTAAAGTTTCCTGTGCAGCGGGAACCAGTTCCTCGAAACATCCCCACTCAGAGCCAGCCTTTTTCTAACGCTGACACTGGCCGTCAGACCTGGGAAGAAAAAACAGGGTCCATGGCTTCCCCGGGGAAATTTCGAGTTCTGCATAAGGTCTCAGCTCACAGATGCAACCGATCGGTGGTTTTGTTTTTTTGGCTTCAGTGTTTGTTACTGTTGCTGTGTTTTTTCTTTAATAATGTGTAACCACAGAAGTGCGCTTATGTCGGTGTAGCTATATGTATAGATGGAATGTAGTGTGAGGTTGATGTCCTGCTAAAATCTTTCCGC
This sequence comes from Ia io, assembly GCA_025583905.1. Lineage (NCBI taxonomy): Eukaryota > Metazoa > Chordata > Mammalia > Chiroptera > Vespertilionidae > Ia > Ia io. The sequence continues at coordinate 9,046 of JAJQQW010000529.1, read as the reverse complement.
ATTCATCAGCCTGGGAAAAATATAGGGAAATTACTGTCGTTGGCAGTGGGGATTAGAAGAGTTAGGAAGATGATGGTATGCGCACAAACGATACTTTCTATTCTTGTTTTGTATGTGTTGTTATGTGTGGTTGTCTGTACGCCATGCTGCTTCACCCGTGACGTCATGTGGGCAGGCCCACTCACCTCCTTCTGTTCCCAATTTATGAAAAATAGGGCTGGTCACTTAGCTGGGGCCTCCCCCGCCCCCCGTTGTGATGAGGGGCGAGGGATCTCACTAGCGTTAGGTACAATGAGTGACTGATGAAGATCTTGCATGTGACTCCCAGTCTGCGCGCGCGTACACTCTCTCCAAAAAATCCAAAACAAAAAAAAAACTACAAAACCACTGCATATGCAAAGAACTAGTGGACCAAGAGGATGTGCTAGGTTTGTTCTCGGAGAAATAAAAAAAGAAAAAAAGTTGTATAAAAATTTAGGGGATATTTTCTTTACTAAAGGCCCAGTGCCACAAAAATATGTACAACAGGTTGTGTCCCTGACCTGGGGCCACCCCCAGCACATGTGGAGAGCTGTTAAGGGGCCTTCCTCGCTGCTGGCCAGGGCCCTGTCGTTCTGCACCGCCCCCTGGTGGGCAACACATATCATAGCGAGCAAGTCGAACTCCCAGCTGGTCAAATGCCCAAGGGGGACATATGGCTATTAGCCTTGATGATATTGTGATAATTTTTTATAACACTTACAAAATTTTTATGTATATATTAATATTTATTATGTAATATATTTTTGTTTATTTATTTATCCTATGTATATTCATTATGAAAATTCATTTAAATATAAAGAAAATTAAAATCTGCTTTATTGCCACCAGCTAGAGATAATCAGATACAATGTTTTAGTTAGTCCTTTTATTTTCTTCTGTTTTCTCCTATATATTTACAATTACTTTTTCTTTGCTTATAGAATTGAAACAATATTACATTTAGTGACCTATTTTTTCTCATGATTAATTGTGGAACATTTTACCATGCTATTAAAATCAAATCTGTAATTCATTTTTTTTGTTGGTGTTGTCCCGCGTTCAGGCATCATAATGCTGGAGCTCTTTTCCCCAGCCTTACAAAGGTCGCATTTGGAGGAAAGGGGCTATGCGTAGATGATTAAAGAGGCGTCCAAGGATGAAAGATATATTTTGAAAAGCATTGGGTTGTCAGAGGAATCTTCAGCTGAAGGAAAGCTAGAAGACTCTACCTTGTCCAAGGGACCCGTGCTTTTATGCAACACCAATTTGTCCGAAGGCATGGTGGAGATATATACACTTCAAAGGGTTAGTGGGTTTCCAAAGGGTAGCATACACAGAAGATGCATTATCAGTTTGGGGAAATTGCCTACAGATCTGTTCAGGTGTTTGCAAACTGGGAGGCATATAAAAAATGCCCTGAGCTGTTGGCAGTTAATGACTATCTATTGCATGGTTTGGGGGGAAGTACCGTTTAGCCATTTCCAAGCAGGTATAACACATAGGTGGCTCACCCTTTTGTGGAGACGCCCAAGCTTTCATCAACCTTTTGGTGAAACTCTTGTAATATTACATCGGAATTGGTCACCAGCATTTTTTTATGTTTGCAAAATCTGTAGGAAAAAGAGATATACCAAATAAATTCGCTAGACATTTAAATGTCATACTGAAGTTAACAAGAAACATTTGATCATTTTTAAATTTCTTTAACTTTAAACCTTGAACCGACCAAGAGCAAAGTTGAAAGAAAAAGAGTACAGCCCGCCCTGACATGGTCAGTGGGAACATGACCATGAAACCAGGAGGTCCCGAATTCGATTCTCAATTAGGGCACATTACCTGGGTGCGGGCCCAAAATCCCCGATGCAGAGCATGCAGGCGGGAGCTGATCACTGATTCTTCTCATTGCTGATTTGTTTCTCTCTCTTCCCTCTCCTTCCTCTCCAAAATAAATAAAATGTTTTTATAAAAAAAGAACACTGACCATCTCCACTCTCGCAACATCATAAACATCCACAGAAAAAATACCCACACCCACAAACCCCCACATCAAATCCCCCCCCACACCCCGCTCTCCCAATTGGTTAAAGTAAATATCCCATTGATTTTAACAATAGAATTACCTGGTAAAACTTGATACATTTATGTAGGGTTATTGTATGTGGGTTTTAAATTAAGGGACTAATTGTCGTTCTTCGCCATAGTCTGAATTAGACCCCCCCCCTTAGCAAACTCCACCTGGATTTCCAGTGTTGAGGCGAGCAATTGTGTGTGCATGCAGTGTTAGCAAGAAATGTCGGGACTTGAGTACGACATTGATCTTGCTTAAAGGGTATGAGAATGAGACCTGTAATGAGAATTGCTTATGCAACATAAAATAGATATGTTGGAAATTCCAAGTACTATTTGAAATAAATTATATGAAAATAAGACATTAATGGTTCTACCTTAACAAGATGTTCACAAAAATAAAACTCAGATTTTGTAGCAAGATAAAATATACAGAGATGAGGAAAAGTTGAAGTATTACTCACGCAACGATATACATGGCTCCTTAATTAACAAAATTTACATTTACCTTTATTAAGTCCTGACATGCATTACTTTATTGATTGCTATAATCGCTGTAGCTATTGTTATTTAGCTATAAACGTGTCGCTAAAGTGAAAAAAAAAATTTATAATAAAAATGTCCCTTGAAGGTATACTGAAACAAATACCCGGATTTTTTTTTTTTTTCATCCCACGATATTCATTTTTGAAGAAGAGGTGAGGCAAAACCAAACGGAGTGAAAGCTGAACTTCCCTGCTTTCAGAAGCTTCCTGGCATTGCTCAACTGTTGTGCATGGAGGCACATGTAAAGTATAAGGAAAAAAAAAAAAAGTGGAAACTGCCCGCGGGGCTGGCTCTGACTGCCATCCCACTACCTCTTCCAAGGGAACTAAAACATTTAGCTTTTGTCCAAACCCAGGGCTGACAAGAAGAGCTAGAAGAAACAGCCAACAAACTTGACTCAAAAAGCAGCCTGTGCCCCACCTGGATCCTCTCTGATGCTTCGCTAGGGGACAATGGGTTGCTTCCGGGTCCACCTCGCTGGACCGACAGTGGCCCTCTCCGAGCCAAGAAGGAAGGGGCATAACCCTGCAAGCCAAAACAAAAGGTCCCCTACCCTTCACTTTGGCACTTAGTTTATATATAGATATAAATATATATATATGGTGGATTTCAGGAGAGCAAAGGGAGAGGAGAGAGAGAAGCATCAATGATGGAGAGTGGAGAATCACTAATTGGCTGCCTCTGAGCAACCCGGGCATGTGCCCTTGACCGGAGAAATTCGAACAGGGGGACCCTCAGTCCGCGGGGGGGCAGCATCTCTATTTCACTGAGCCAAACCAACTAGTGGCCGCGGTACAGCAATGTGGCCGCGAGCCACATGCGGCTCTTTGGCCCTTGAGTGTGGCTCTTCTCCTCAAAATTACACGGCCCTGGGCGAGTCTATTTGAAGAAGTGCGTTAGAAGAAGTTTAAAGTGTAAAAAATATTGTCTCTCAAAAGAAATTTCCATGGTTTGTTTGTATTACTGTTGATGTTTGGCTCTGTGGACTAATGAGTTTGCCGAACCCAATGAGGGCATCACTTTTGCACGTTTGTGGGTGCCAGGGACATTGTGGCCATCACCCCACTGAAGATAAGAAAAAAAAAAACAAAAACAACTGCAAAACTCAGAAGAATCGAAGAACTCCAAGCCCACAAGCTCCTTTCAAACCGTTTCCACATCCCGGCCTCGCCGCTAAAGGTGGAATCCCTAGACAAGAAGCCCGACCACTCGGGCACGCGTGGCGCCACGGAGCAGCCCAGCGGATGCGCCGCGCCTTGGGGGCAGCAGGGCGCGGGAGCCCCGGGATGGGAACGCGACGGAGGCGGCACAAAAGGGGGGGCAAGTTTTTTTTTTTTTTTAAAAAAAAAAAAAACCGGGGCTTGTCCATGACGCTGCGCTCGGGGCGCTTCGCAGGGACCCGGGCGGGGGTTTCGCGCCCAGACAGGTGCTTGGCCCTCCGCTTGTCCCTGTCCTCCGCCAGACGCTGCCCCACGGGACCCCCTCGGTATGCACGTTGTCCCCGTGTGCGGCTTTGTTGGCGGCTTGCGTGGTTGCCTTGGCGACGAGCATTGCTCCGCCTGGACGGGGCGATTTTTTTTTTTTTTTCCCCCTATTCCTTTTCCCACCTGCTGGCGCTAGGGCGCTCCCAGGGTCCCTGCGCCGGGCCCGGCCCGCCCGCCCGGAGCCACTTGCACCGCGCCCTTTGGGCGCTGGCCCGGACGAGCAAATTGGCCTTGAGCCAGTGGCTGTTTCATGGCACTGTTTTCTATCAGGTTTTTTGTGGTGTTTCTCGGCAGAGTGTGACTACCAGCATCAGCCAAGTCATTCGTTTGGGAACTTGTTTGAATGTGGGAATTTAGGCATTCTCTAGCTACAGGAGAGAAACAAATCAAAATGGAATTCCCAATGTTTCAGCTATCATTTTGACATCTTCTGACAGTCTTGACTCCTACTTAGGTTCACCTCTCCTTGCTTCTTGTCAGCTTAGGACTCATTGGAAATGTTTTTTAACCTTCAGTTTTATCCTGGAGGAGGAGGACAAAGTAATTTCCTATTTGACTGTCACTTGTCGGAACAATAGTGCAGTGGCACGTGGGAAGTTCCCCAGGTACTTTGCCCTTTTAAGACTTTCCAAAGGACAATATACATGTTTCTTATCTACACACACCACACACGAGAGAGAGATGAGAGAGAGAGAGAGGTAGAGAGAGAGAGAGAGGTAGAGAGAGAGGGGGGGAGAGAAAATAGCATTGATGTTAGGTTTGATAGAATTTTAGTAACTGTTTTGTACTTCACCATAATTTTGGGGGGGAAATTTTAATGTCATAACTTGTGGGCTAGCAAGACATCAATAGACAATGATGGAATGATCAGTTCACAATCAATATTATCTTCAAATTATAAAATTTGCAATGAAGAAGTCACTGTTGTTGGTACACCCCACTAAATTTTCCAATTTCATTCTTCTATGCTGTTTCTCATTATTTATTACAAGAAATGGTAATATTTCCCAGGTCTTGCAGTTATCGGTGGCCATGTGACATGGCTGTTGGCTGATGAACCACAAATGGCAGGTCTACAAAAAACAAGGGCTCCTGGGAAGGCCCTCACTCTCTTCATAAAAGACCCAGGTTCAGCTCTCTCCTTCATTTACTTTCTGGAAAGAGACCGTGATGCCTGGAGTGTTGACACTCTGGAAACATTATAAAACACGGCCTATCATGATGTTCTAGTACAGTCCTGTTTGAACCAAGTGCCATGGGCCTGCACATGGTTTACAAACATACAGAAAATATGTTTTTTCGGGCATTCTAGAGGCTGGAGTCCGAGATCAGCGCCAGAATAATCTCGCTCTGTTGAGGGCTCATTTCAAGTTACAGACTGCTAGATACTCACTACCTCCTCCAATGGGCAAGAGGTCTACTTAGTTACTGGCTTCTCATATATGGGCACCTCTAATCCCGAGAGTTGTTTAGCGGGAAGGATTAAAAAAAATGGCCATGCAGAGTAAGTGGATGCTGCACGGACATGCTCCATAGGACCAAACTGGTATTTACAACTAAAATACAGAAAAACTTCATGAATAATCAACAGGAAGTTTTCGGTGGAGAGAACCCTGTAACCAGAGGACAAAAGTGGGTGGCCGCTTGAGACTTGGTTGGAGGAGTTGGATGCACAAAAGGGCTGGCTCAGGCTGCTGTGACAGACTGCAAACAACTGCAGTTGTCTGAGCGATAACTCAGCGGTGAGGGGGTCCCACTGAGAAACTCAGAAGTTCTGATCCCCCAAGCTGGGCCCCCCAGCAGAGAGCACCAGAACTGAGAGGTACCCATTAACACCTGTTGTTGAAAAGCCAGCAGAGTTGCTGCCGAAGGGAGGGGAAGCTGGAGAATTCAGGCCACCCTCTTAAAGGACCACCAATGCCACAAAATTCCTGTCAAAGCCACCCCACCTTGTTGCCCAGCAGAGGGAGGGCAGAGTAGACTAGGCTGAGTGAGCAGAAGCGAGGATCGGGGGTTCAGAGTTTGAGGGTCAGAAGGCAGTCAGACACCCCAGTTTCCTGTGCTGAGACTTCCCTCCTGGTGGGGAGGCCATGCGACTTAAAAAGGGCTGGCTCTTAGTCTTTGCTGGGGGTAAGTACAGCAGATCCACTCTATGGGAAACACCGTAAGCCCATAAGAGATAGAATAACATTAGCCTCCTGGAATAAAGTATTGCTTCCACCAAGTTGAAAAGGAAACTCTTGCCACCCTGTTACGATTTGCCTGTCGAGGGAATCAAGACATAATCCTTATCAGTCTCGTAGATAGAGTGTGGTCTCTGGTGGCTTTGATCTTTGCCTGATCTATTAGTCGGAAAAGAGTTTGAGAGGATAGCAGATTACCTAATACATAGCCGCACAAACCCAAAAAGGCAGCCAAAATGAGGAGGACAAATAGCAACCCCAACTGACCACTAATGGGACGGAATGAGAATTCTCCAGAAGAAGAGATAATATGAAATAGATGATAAGAAATTTATCTAATACAGAGTTAGTTCAGAATAATGATGGTAAGATTGTCACAACAGCATGAAAAATATGAGTAGTAGAGTGAGGTTAGCACTGTGATGAAAAAACAGAAATAATGACATAGCACAAATGAAGAACACATTGGAAAGAATTACACAATAGATAGGGGAAGCTTGAAGATAGAATCAAGTGAATTAGAAGACGAGTTAAAAATATCCACTCATCAGAGGAACCAAAAAGAAAAAAAAAAAAAAAACAGCAGATCGATCCACTGACTTTCTCTGGTAGATCTTCCAGGACAAATACTTAACAAGGGAAACTGTGACTCTTAAAGGACACACTAAGACAGATTGGATTTAGTGACATTTATAGACAATTTCACCCCAAAAAATGGCAGAATATATATTCTTCTCAAGTGCACATTGGCTCATTCACAAAGATAGACCTCATGTTAGGACACAAAGAAATCTCCTACAAAGTTCAAGAAGATGAAATTATATCAAGCATCTTCTCACGATCACAGTGGGGAATGAAAAACCTCCTTTGGAAGAGCTTTAACTTTTAAAATTGGGGGCACCACTCGCTACTTTTATTTCTCCCTTCCTTCTTATGCATTTCCTCTATTTATTAGTATTTCCAAATTTAAATGAGTACAGCCTATGTTAATGGTTTTAAGGCAACTTTAAAGGATGGGGCAGTATCGGAAAGTTATCGAATGTATGCCCCCCCCCCCCCCCCCAAAAAAAAAAAAGGAAAAGAAAAAGAATGTATTGAAAGGCTTACGAGCAGCTCAGATAGTGAGACTGTTGGCAGTGAGGGTTGGAAAATGGCAGGAGGGATCTATCAGCAGCAGCCAAGCCAGGAACGGGTTCATGCACCTGCCACCAAAAGCAGCCTGTTTGGGATGCTGCTGCCTCCAGGGCGAATTTATGGGAGAACATATTGGCAATGATACATCTAATAAAGGGTAATATCAAAATATATAAGGAAATCATACAACCTTAACAGAAGGAAGACAAACAATCCAATTAAAAAACGGGCAAATGACCTAGACACTTTCCAAAGAGGACGTACAGATGGCCACAGTCATATGAAAAATGACTCTAAAGCACTGATCTATCATGAGTGATGTTAAATTAAAACCCTATGAGGTATCACCTCACGCCTTATCAGAATGGCTCCCATCAACAAATCAGCACAAATGGCAAGTCTGGCGAGGATGTGGAGAAAAGGGAACTGCTTGGGGGGGGTGGAATTGCAGACCGGTGCAGGCATATGGAAAACAGTATGGAGTTTCCTCAAAAAAATTAAATACGGAACTGCCATTTGACCAGTGATTCCCACGTCTTGGAATGTATCCTAAGAAAGAAACCGAAATACAAATCAGAAAGGATTGTAATGCATCCCTATGTTATAGCAGGCCCTATTTATAATAGCTAAGATCTGGAAACAGCCAAGTGCCATCAGTAGATGAGTGGATAAAAAAAAGCCGTGGTACATTTATACCATGGAATATATGCAGCAGTAAAAAAGAAGAAAGATCTCTTCTTCTTTAAGACATGCATGGAGGGACCTGGGGGAGTGTATCATACTAAGTGAAATAAGTCAGTAAGTGGGAAAGACAAGTATCACTGATCTCACTCTAAGTGGAATCTAAGAACAAAATAATGTGAGAACAGAGTGATCCAGAGATGGACAACATGGAACAGGGTTGTGGATTCTTGGTGGGGGTGGGAGTGGGGTAGGAGGTAATTCAACCAAGGACTTGTATGCATATTACAATAGCCCTATGGACACAGACAATGGGGCGGGTGAGTCCTGGGGCGGGAGGTGGGGGCGGTTCTGGAGAGTGTTAATGGGGGGGGAAAAAAAAAAAAGAAAAAAGGGGGAGACATATGTAATATTTCTCAACAATAAAGAATTTTTTAAATAAATATAAAGGCACTAATCCCATTATAAGGGCTCCACCCTCATGAGCCCTCCCAAAAGGCCCATATCTAATGCCTCGGCACACTGGGATTAGAGTTTCAACATTTAAATTTGTTGAGGGGGGGGGGGGGGACACAAATATTCAGTTCTTGTAATGACATGAGGGAAAAGCCCCTTGAATTACAAAAATAAAAGTCTTTTAATATCTTTGCGTCTTTGAAACAAAATAGCAACTGCCACTCCAGACCTTGTTATATGGAAAATTAGACCCCTGTTTGTTTATAGCTTTGTAGACTTGGTTTTTGATTCCCTACAACTAAAGCATGGTTAAATAACATGGAAATGCCTGCAGTAGGTGGTTTTGAAGGTTTGATTTTATTTTTTACAAAAAAACGAGTTATAAAATTGGACTGCCACAAAGGTAGAGGTAACTCACAACCTTCACAACCTGGAAGGGTGGAGGAGGTGGCAGGGGGGTCGAACGATCCATAG
>JAJQQW010001357.1:0-14782 GCA_025583905.1 Ia io | reverse complement strand
AATAAGCTACCAAGGAAATGAAGATGAAGGTCTAAAAATGCTAATAACAGAGGATACTCGGTCATCAGGATGGAGGCCTACAAGACTGGGTCATTGAAGACTTTTCATATAGTAACCTTGGTGGAGACCACATTTTTTTTTAATGAACCTCCTCACGATCCATATATTCCGCACATAATATAAAACCAAAGGAACATAAGTTGTTTTTTGGTCACAACTTCATGGAAAAAGCCTTGTTTTGCGAGCCCCTAAAAATTACAAGCTGGAAGCCACACATTGTTTGAATTGTATGACAATGCACCAGATACAGAACCTAGTTTTCCTAAGACTCTCTCACTTTTGAGCAGGTTCAACCTTATATACAACAGAATTTCCCACACAGTGGAGAAGTATGGTAAAAGAAACTGTCTGTGAGCACAGCTCTGCAAATACACAATGACATGGTAGAAAATGTTTTTTGTTTTTTATCATCTTTCCCCACCCTAAAATGTCACCGGCTTTCTATTGTTTCAATTGTAAAGTTGAAAGGAGAACTTGATAGGGTGTTAAACAAAATGTGATAAGTTTAATTTGCTTTTGGTTTCTATGTCAATGTTTTTTGTTACTTAAAGGATGGGACTTCAAAATAAAAAACTAATCAAATGTCTTTTCCCCCCCCCCCCATCAATTGATGAATGGATTTTAAAAAAAGAGGTATATCCATAACAATGCAATATTATTCAACTATTAAAAAAAGAATGAAATACTGATACATACATGCACAACATAGAATAGCCCCTGAAAACATTGTTAAGTAAAGAGGCATTGAAAGGACCCGAATACATATTATTGATTCTATTAATAGAAATGTCCAGAACAGACAAATCCAAGACAGTAAATAGATTGAAAGGTTTGCCAGGAGCTGGAAGAGCGGCAATGTGGAATGACTCTAGATGGTCATAATGTTTCTTCTCCGGGAGAATTAGTAACATGCCCCTCCCCAAATTTCAGAAAATTGTAATAAAAACATAGTTGTCACGTCATTGGTTAATTTCATGGAATTTATGAAGTGTCTATATTTATATACTCTATCATAATGTTTCTTGAGATCTTTCCCATAGGCTTCTAGGCACCTTTTGTTATTAAACACCTCCAAATTAAAAAAAAAAAAAAAAGTCTAAATTAGATAGTGGTGATATGCACACTTATGGTGAAAATATTGTTGGCACAATTTAAATTAAAAGGGGCACATTTTTATGGTATGTAATGTATCTCCATTTTTAAAAATCAGTTACACAGAACATTATCTCAGCCATAACACATCGATGGACATGACATAATTCCATTACTGAAGGCAGCTGCATAGCAGGAACTGATTTTGTGACTTTGAGACAATAACCATACTAAAGAATATTAAGAATCACTATACTCAAGGGCCTTCAAGTCTCCAAGATCAAATAACATGTGAAAGTCCCTTTTTAGTGACACAGCAAGAACTGCCTTGAGGTACAAGAGATCTCTAAAAACAAACAAACAAACAAAAAAATCAGTAACAAAGAGATGACCAAAGGCCCTACTAACTGTGTGGAATGAAAGGATTTACAAATAGTTCTGAAGGAGGAAAGGACTGTAGGATTTCATTCCCCAGCAGCAGCTAGTCCTCAAAAGGAATAAGAAGGCAATGAGGAATGGATTCAGACAATAAAAGGCAACTGCAAGAAAAGAAGACAACCACCTATGGGGCCAAATATACATTTATCACACTAATTTGGCATATACAGTTCCCAACTTACATAACAAACACATTTCAAATGTTTGATAAATCATATTCTGAAACACATTTTTTCCAGAGAAATCATTTTTTGAAAAAGTAGTTGTTTTGCACATGGCTTATAATAGTTTCTAATTAGTTATTATTTTGTTTTTCATGGTTGAATCAGTATGCCAGAAGCCATTTCCCTACCTTCCATCTCTTCCACACCATCGAAGTCCCACCCAAGAGAGTTCCTGCCCTTCCAAATGTGTTGCCACCACCATCTCAGCACACAAAGAGACTGTTTACCTACTCCTCATGCAGTTGAGGCCACAGGAAGTTCATCTGCTACCCAAGCTGTAATCAAACTGGAGCCTGCCATGGCATTTTACATGTAAGAGAGTCACTAAATCAGACACGATCTGGTGATTTCCAGAATCTCCTTGTATCCTGATTTTCCAACATTCTTGGATTGGAAAACATGCCACAACAAACAATTAAAGGTGTTCAGTGCATGCTGATAAATTTATCCCTGTTATTAAATAACAAAACTTTGTCCAGTGTCCTTGGGTACACTGAACATTTCAGAGTGCATTCTACACATGCAGCAGAACAAAAATGCTGGCAACAAAAAGGAATAGGAAGGAAAGGTGTAGGAATAAAAAACATTTTTAATCGCACAAAAATGTTTTGTTGTTTTTTTGGAAAAAAAAAAAAAAAAAAAATTCTGTTAAGGGCATAATAAAAAGTACCCCTCTGTTGTCCCATTTTCTGTAAAGCACAATTGATGGCAGCCCCCCCATAGTCCCAATGTCCTCTTGAAATACCCTTTCTGATGAGATCCACTCAACTTCCTAAGGGTCCAAACAAAAGGTTGTTAACCTTTGACAGGTCTTTCCTGAAAACCTTAAGCAAGTTGGGGCTTCCAGCTCTATTTTCCAACAGCACTTTGGTAATTAAAAATATATGCTTATTCAATTGCTACAGATTATTTATATGTTTGTTTCCCCCACAGATCTCTCCTCAAATAATGGGAATATTTTATTCATCCTTCCAGTCCCAATACCTGGACATTGCTTGGCACACAGAATGGATTTCATCAAATGTTGGGAGAAATAACTAATTTGCCAGTCCTTGCAAGAAAAGGGATAAAGCATGAAACCTCAAGTGGCCTAAACCAGCGTCGCCAACTGGTGAGTCCATGGAACCACTAGTGGTCCGTGGGTCCGAAAGGTTGGCTACCGCTGGCCTAAACAGAGTGGATCTGAATGCACTGATACCTAAGGCAGATAAATTCAACTCACAATAGATAAAAGAAAAAGTTAAATACTCTGCTTTTACTTTTCTTCCCTTTTTCAATTCAACAACTTCATGCTTTTTAAAAAAGATTTATAAAGAATAATCTCCTTATGGGCATAACCAAAATCCCCCGTGATGGGGATTATTACAGTTTGTAATTTGGCAATGTCTGACATTTAAAAGAAAATTTCAATTAAACTGATCTATATACAGGTCAACAGTATTTCCCCAGAGAAAAACTATTTAAATTCCTTTTGGAAGAAATAAAGGATATCCACCCAAGGATTCATTTAGTTAGGGAACTAACATAAAACTGAAATAAAAAAGCCTCCAATGCAGAATTGGAATTCGAGAAATAGGGGGTTCCCTGTGCTAGCCACCAAATTGAATGTTCACAGAGAGGGAACAAGGGACTAGTCCAATAACTCCCAACATCGTTGAAGAGAGATAAATATGAAGAAATGTTAAGGTAGTATAAAGAAAAGTTAGATAAAGTAGGCTGGGGGTAGAATGTGGAGTGAGGGGTGGTTAGGAGGGGTTGGGAGTGAGAGGGGAGAGAGTGAGGGGGGAAAGAAGGGAATAAATGGAGGATGGACCTTCTAGTCTTAATGTGGCCTTTGGTGGACGGAAGAAGATTAGATGGTCGTACAAATTTATATAAACTATACCAAACTTTCTTTGTCATTCCTCTAGGAGTTGATGAGAACCCACATTAAAGCAGAGGCTAAGAAAAAAATGGAGGTAAAAACACCCATGATCTAACGTAAAATTTTTTTGTTTTCCGTTAGTTTTTTACTTACATAATCATGCATAAGTATTACATTCATATTCCATAATTTAAGAGTAGGTTGTTTATTCATAATACTAGAAAAAGATCCTAAAAATTATCAACTGAAAAAAAAACCCCCATAATTTCTATTACAAAGAAACCAAGGTCTACCAGGAGCAAATGGACTGTGCCCACTGTCCATAATTGGTTAACAAGAGGCAGAGTGTAAAACTCAAACTCAAGGTCTCTAGGTCTTTCCCCAATTTTGAGTTCTTTTTTTTTAACTAGATAAGAAACTTTTCCAATATCTTAACCCATGCTTAAATAATATAAAGGGTCCTGGTATACAACACAAATACGTGTGTGCTATGATACACACACCACAATATCTACATACATATACTTTAAAAAAAACCAAACACCCAGCCTTTTTTTTCAAAAAATTCAACTAAAACAAAGTATAATCCCCAGTTTAAACAGAAAAGACTAGTCCTGGGAATAAAAAGCATTCATATTATTTTTAGAATGGCCCACTAAAAACCCAAATCTTGATGTCTATGTATTATATTTATTTTAAATAAAATATATCAATTATTATGAAGCATAAATAGGTAAGAGCATTGGCGTTTTACAGTAAGAGTAGCAGCTTGTAATCCCTCTAAAAAAATTTTATTTAATATTCTTTCTTCCCCGGCTCTGAAAAAAGACAAAACTTTAGTATGTCCATGTAACCTTGACAAATTTGGCTTAACTTTTCCTAAGGCCACCTCAGTTTTCCCCCCCTCCCCTCAACACTGCAAATAACTGTTAGAGAAAAACAAAAACTGACCTTTTGATAAGGTACTTGTTGTGAAGATTAATAGAGGATGACCTTAAAAGGCTCTGCCCAGGACCTCGTACTTAACACAATAACTAAGGCTATTCTAATCATTATCACAGCCTACTAATCTCTTGTTTTACTTATAAAAAAGTTTTCTATATATTTAAAACCAAAGCAACACCGCACATACACACCATGCATTCCAATTATATATTATCTGTTCTTTTTTTGAACATAGGTTAAAGAAGTCTAAAGAACGCTAATTTCAAGAAAACACTCCCTTTTGGGCCCAAGCCAGCATTGCTCAGTGGTTGATCTTCATCTAGGAACCAGGAGGTCATGGTTCAATTCCCGTCAGGGCACATGCCGGGTTGCAGGCCCGATCCTCAATGTGGGGCCGTGCAGGGGCAGACAAGCAATGATTCTCTCTCATTTCAATGTGTTTCTTCCTTCTTCGTTTCTAACCTTCTCTCCCTTCCTCTCCTCCTCTCCCCCCCCCCCCCCCCCCCATCCCCTTTCCCTCTCTCCTCCCTCCTCCTCCCTCTCCCTCCTCTCCCTTCTTCCCTCTCATAAATCAATAAAAATATATTTTTTTAAAAAAAAGAAAAACAAAACTCCTTTTGGCCTTTTTGCCCCCAGCCAGAAGGCTTCAGTTGGTAGAGCTCCCTCTATGTATAACGCCAAAAAAAGGTGTGGGGTTTCGATTCCTGGTCATAGGCACATACCCACAACAACGTGTTCGAATTCCGATTGGGTGCATACAGGCGCAACCCATCGATGTTATTTCTCTCATAATCCGATGTTTCTTCTGGTCTCCCTTTCCTCTTGCTCTCAAAATCATCAATAAACATATCCTTGGTGGAGAATTTTAAAAAACCGAAGAAGAAAACCCCTCGTTTTGGCTTTTCTTTTTTGGAAAATTCAAACTCTTATTTCCAAATTGACCATTTAAAAAAAATTCTAAAAAAACATGTCCCAGAGTTTCAGAATTGAAAAAAAAAAAAACATAAAATTGTTTATTATTTTTGGCCCACTCAGTTTTCTCCTCTTTCCATTCCTTTGGAAACAAAATTAAGTTAGATTATTGCCAAAATATTCTGCAAAAAAAAAGTACAATTGATCCTCAGAAAATTAATCCGCCTGCTTCTTCTCAACCAACAGGTACCATTTTTTGCGATTCATGACACAAAGGACACTATCTATTATAAAGATAGTAAGAGCGACAATTATTTTCCCCCAAGATTTTATGATGCTTTTATTTTTTTAAAAACCTCTAATTAGAATTTGAAATCAACCCCAACCAATTATAAAATTCCCCTTTTTCAATTGTATTTACGTAATCATGCTTCAAAATAAGTATTTCCCTTTCTTCCTTTTCCCTGCACCAAATTCTAAAAATGCTGATGTTTTATCTAAGTGCAGGTATACATAGCAGTATAGTATTAACAAATTTCTTTATTCTTTAAACTCAAAGAAATTGACCTTCCAGGCTGTGTATTTTTCTAATTTCTTTCTCTAAATAATTCATGAGTTCTCTATGATGCTCTCTAGACAACTGAAAGAATACAAAATTTAAATATTCATTTCAAGAGGCCAATTTGTATAAACAAAACATTTCATTTTTATTGTAAAATCTCAAGACTATCTTTCTTTGAAGGTCTGGTTCTGAGAATACTCTGAAATATCAGTTACAAGAATATATAATTTAATTTGAAAGTTAATCAAAACTAAGAAAAAATAATGATACAACTTTCCCTATAAAAAAAAGGTCTAACAACTATACAAAACTAAAACAAAATTTTATTTTACACCAGGACTTAAAATTTAACATTTTCACTGGCATAAGCTCAAAAGACCTCGGAAATTACAAGCAGTATTTTAATCAATTAAGATATAAAAAACAAGCTAAAAAAACCAAAAAGTTTTTCCCTCTTGAGAAAACCAAACAACTGTATTTAAGTAATTTTAAAACTATGACATTGATCCATTTTTTAAAAAGTTTCTATCCTAATAAAAAAAACAAATCATTAAAGGTTGCTGGAAAAACAACCCCAAAAGAATTATACATAAACAATGTTATCTTTTCCCCCCAAAATGCATTAAAACTTTTCTACTAAATCCACAAATTACTAAGAAATGCTCATATACATACATTCAGCTATTTTTAAATTGCCACACAATTGCTTCTAAAAAATTATTTTCCCTTCAAGCCTAAAATTAAAAAACCTACCATAAGAATATAAAAAATGTGGTTTAAAAAAAAGTACCTTTCGACAAGTATGATAATAAAGTTTTTAAAATAACACATAAAATCAAAGTTAATTAAAAATTTGCATAATTTTATTAGCTAAATTGGTAATGTATAAAAAAACGAACTGGCTTCACTCAGAGGAGTTTAAAAAATAATTTAAAGTCACCAGAATTTTAGAAAACAAATGGCAAGACAGGACAAATGTACCAAAACATGTTCAATCTCATAGGGATTGTGTTTTAATATTGAATCTTCTAAAAAAAAAAAAAATTATTATATATTGGGGGAATGGCAAGAACGTTAAGGTTTTTGAAAAATAGTGTATGGGAAGTTAACAAGAATAAATTTTTTTAAATTATATTGTGATATTAACAAAGTAATACTCAACGAGAAATATAATTAAAAAACAGTCTACATTCTCTCCCCAGCAGACACTGATTTCCCTCAAAAAATGTCACCAGACTATTCATTCTGCTAAAAAAAAAAAGTACTTTTTCCCATCCAACCAATACAAGCAGTCACAACCCAGATTCTCAGTTTATCAAATTCCAATCTTTTGCGGATATATTCTTGTAATGGTGCTTTCAGCTGTTGCAAAATAAACACTGAAATGCACAATCCAAAATTAGATTAACTCTGTGACTCTTAGAACACATTTTAAAGGTTTTTTTAGAAAGATATCTCAATAAATCTAAGAAAAAAAAGTTGAATATACACTTCCTTTTTTTCAATCCCAGAATACTAAGTAGTTAAAAACATGGCTTCCCTTTCCACACCCCCTAGTTAACTACTTCAGCTTTAATGAAATGTTTCATATTTAAGTACTTACATATTTCAAAAAACATACCCCCTTACCTAAGTATTTGGGGGAAAAAAAAAGGCAATTATTTTCATTGTTAAAAAAAAACAGCAGCTAAGCAAATAAACCATAGATTGGTCCCCCCCAAAGTAAAGTAAAGCACTTTTGTTTGTAATAATAAAAATCAAAGATTAAAATAAGCTTGACATTATCTTTCCAGCCATTTGTCTATATTATCAAAGGCAACATATAGAGACAACATCCGTTTTTTTTTACAAGAGGAAAATAAGGCATTAAAAATACATTTTTCCCCTCCTCAAGACTAAGACTGCCTTTACCCCTTTTTGTCAATATAACAAGACATACATATCCACTGACAAAGGAAAAAAACGAAAACACTTCACCCCTTGCCTGTTTAAGAACTAAACGGGGAAGCAATACCACTCAATAGCTTAATTAGTTATTAAAGGGAAGAATATTATAAAGCGAAGAGGACTATATAAAAGTTCACAACTGCTAGAATTTTTGCAAATTTTGGGGGGGAGCCAGCCGAACAAGTAACCCCTATTTGTGCTGCCGTTTTCCAATCTCCATTCACTCCTTCCGCTTCCCCATTCTCCTCCCCTCCCTTCCCCACCACCCACCCAGCATCCGAACCCCCCGATTGGTTCTGTGTCAACTCAACGCTAAACGGGATCTAAACAGCAATTGGCTACATTTATGTATTTCAGATGATTACTACGAGGAACTCCTCAGGGGCTGGATTGAAACCCTGCTTCTCTCTTTCTCTCTTTCCCCCCTTCCTTTCCCCTTCTTCCCCCCCCGTCCTTTCCCCCCCCCCCAAAATAAAACAAATTTACAATAAAATCAATCACAAAAACCTAGTGTAGAGGAAAGGACAACAGCTTTCCCTTTCCACCCCTTCCAGGCTGGGTGATGTCACTCCAGAAAGCAGGTGAGGAAATCCCCAGAAGTTTACCATAATAAAACGACACCTCCCCTCCCCCCCCCTCCCCCCCCCCCCAAAAAAAAAAAAAATGATTTTAACTGACCGTTTCATAAAACCAATTTCTTTATTTTTCTAAAAATCATAGACCGAAACCCGTGAAAAATAAACATCCCATGGAACAGGGGCTCCTTTTCCTCCCCCCCTTTCCTCTTTTCCCTTCTCTTCTTTTCCTCCCCTTCCCCTGTGACCACCCCCAAAGTAGAACACACAGAAGGCGGCAGCACGCGCGGTTCGCTGGGTCGGGATCCGCTAAACCACTTCCCCCCCACTTTCCCCCCTCCTCTTCCCCCCTCCCCATAACCTGGCCGGCAGGCAGACGCGGGGCGTCGAGGAAGTGGGGGGAGCCCGCTCGCCCAGAGCCCCACTCACTACTCGCCCTCGGCGGGTACCTGCCGGGGGCCCGCGGGAGCGCCGCGCCAGCGCGGACACCGCACCCACAAAAACACTGCACACACCATCTTCCTCTTGGCTTTTTGTAGAGACGTGCCGTAAGTTGCCCTGTCGGGCCAACTTTGGCAGCCTCACGTATTCAAAACAGTCCTCGAACCCGCTCCCCCTCGCTGCTTCAGCTTCACTTATTAAAAAAGTCATAGATCCATTTTGTCACAGCCCTCCGAGCCGGTAGCTGGAAGGTCAGGGGGGCCGGGGAGGGCACGGCGTGTGGACCGGGAAGCACCGGCAGCCGCAGCACCCCACCCGGAACCTGCCCCCCGCCTCTACAAAACACCCCGCGGCCGCAGTGTAACCGGCCCGACTGATGCTGCAAAGATGCTGAAGAGCCCCGCGAAGAGCGCCGGGAAATCCAGGGGGGCGGCGGGACAGTGGCCAGCCCCCCCCCCCCGGGGATGGGGTGGACGGGGATGGCTCAACCCGGACGAAGGATGGCGAGCGGAGAGAGAGGGCTGGGGGTGGGGAGAGGGTTTCTCCTCGCCTTGTCCCCCCGCTGGCCCTCCGGCGCCGGATCCGGGGCGGCTCTCTCCGCCGGCCGCGCGTTCTGCTCCCTGCTGCGGTGAGCCCGCCGAGGCGGGCTCGGGCGGGCTCTTCCATCTCTCCTCTCCTTCTCCCCAAACGCGCACTAATCCCCCCACGCCTCACCTCTCTCACCCAACAAACCACCAGTACACACGCAAGCACGCCCGCGCACTCCCTCATTCACTCCACTCTCCATACACTCCAAACAGAAAGCAGCTCCGCACAACAGCCGGTGCCTCCTCCGAGAGAGGAGAGGGAGGGGACTCTCGAACACGGCCGCGGCCGTCGCAAAAACGGCGCGAAGGCTCGGGCTGCCCTCCGACCCTCCTCCTCCATCCCCTCCGCCGCGGCTGTCTGCCCCCGCCAGAGCTGGCACCCGGAGCAAACACCAAGTGGAGAGGAAGCAAGGTAGCTACTGACCACAGCTGGGGCCCCGGGCAAAAGCTGCCAGCCAAACGCACCACGTGGACGTCCCGGCCGGTTGCCAGAGCCCCTAACTACAAGGTGCCCAAATGCACGGGCCGTGCTGCTGTTGCCACCCCTCCCTACTGACCCACCGCCACACAGTGGGGATATGGAGCGTTTGTCATGATGGGGATACTTAGTCCAAGGTGAAATAAAGTTTCAATCACCTTGGGGAAAAATTTTTTTAATAGCGATGTTGTAAAGTGTCTGATTTGAACATCATAAACTTAAAACAAAAAAGCCACGGTGATTGGAAGCTAGTTTAGTAATTAAAAGTCACACTTTGTGCCACTTTCTAAACCTCCCCCAATTCAAAGACATTATCAATGTTTTTTTAAAAAAAAAAGTCAGTATATTTTGCAAACCAGCTCGTGGTGGACTATCACTTGATGTATTCCTTGGGACGTTCACTATCAAATAAGGGCCTGCAGAATGATAATCAACATACTGAAACACATTACAAACATCTAGTCCAAAGGTGGAAACCACTGACGAGGTGTCCTACGCTAATCCTAAATTAGTTGTTACCTCGTTACATATTAATTGAATTAATTAATAATTATAATATATAATTTATTATTATTAATTAAAATCATAAATTTTATATTTAAATATATATAATTTTTATTCTAATAATATAAATATTTTATTTTATTTTTATTTTATTTTATTTTAATTAATATTATATTTTATAATAATTTTAAGGTTAGGGGGGAAAAAAAAGGGTGTTCAGCTGGAGAGGAGTTTCCCGATTATGTTTGGGGGACTATGTAAATTCCCTTTTTTTGGTCTCTGGATAACATTTTTAATTTATTAGATTTGTCTATTTTTTTTTTTATATTATATTAATTTTTATTTTTATATTTTATCTCTTATTTAGGTTGCTAAATTGTGCTTTGCTAATAAATGCTCCCCCAACTGCCCACCACCAGCATATTATTTTATTTTCTCTCTTATTTTCTTTTAAATACCCCTATAATCCATTTTTTTTCACCTTTTACCTGTTGGTATTCATTCATAATATTCTGTTCTCTTGTTTATTTTTCCTCTCTTTTTTTCTCGAATTTAGATTATAAATTATACTTTTGTAGGTAATATTTCATATTTTTTTTATAATTTATTATTATTTATACCTTATTTAATGCCCCTTATGACTTTGTTAGGTATATACATAGGAAAAATTATTTTAATATAAAAATTTTGTTGAATTTAATGTTAGTAATTGTGTTTTATTTTAAATATAGATCCTAATTGTACTGGATTTGATTTGGGGGTGATCCAATGTTTTGGGCTATAGTTTACGAAAAACTTTCTTCATAAAAGGTTAGGTTCTCCTTATAAAATTTCCTTGTTTAGGGGTAAAAAATAGTGGGAGTTTCACTCACCTACTGTTTTCATTGGAAGTTTTGTTTTTAAATAGTATAAATAGGGGAAAAATTTCTTTCTTAGATGTTTAAAAGGTACCACTCGCGACCTGGTTTAGCGGGGGTGGGGAAACTGGATTTGTGAATCATGAGTTTTGCCCCTTTAAATAAAGTCATATGGTAAAAAAACTTTCAGTTTCCCATTCTTTGCAAAAATTGGAAAGGAAATACTTCAAAAAGGGGCCCCTAAGCTTAAACAGTTGGGTGGCCACAAAAAAAAAAAAAGGCTTAAACCATTAAATGAGATGTTTAGATGTTTTTCTATATCAGCATGATATTTAATACCGGGGTTAAAGATTGTTTTCTTGAAGCAGGGAGGAATTTCCTTTTCGATTAACGAAGGAACCCATAAAACCATTTTCCTAAAAGAGTGTAGCTGGATTTTAGAATCTAGACCCTTTCTTGATAAAAATACGTTTTTGTGTTTTCTTGGAGGAGAAAGGAGGGAAGGGGAGGGAGGGGGGAAACACTTATTGCATAGGCCTCTTGGAGAAAAAGCCAAGGTTCGCCTTTTTAACCAATGGAAATGGAAATGAAAGTTTTTCCCTCCCAAGTACCTAGGGCCCTCCAAACTGGGCATTGGCCGCCAATCTGCCAATCTATGTTGCCCCCAACCCCATCTAGGCAAACTCCATTCTTTATCTGACATTTCATCATCTGGCATGTCAATGATATTTGCAAACACTGGAAGGTCCCCAAAGGACATACGTTTTTTTAAATATATGAGTTTTTACTGATTTTTTTTTTTTTTTTTTTTTTTTTTTTTTTTTTTTAGTGGAGGAAGAGAAGGAAGGAGACAAGGGAATTAGAAGGACAAGGATAGTTAAAACCATCAGTGGAGAGAGAAAGGCCATTTCATTTGATGACTCAGGCCTCCTGCTAAATGGGATTCTCTTTAACTAGGGGATCAAACCCCAAGTCCCCGTGCCTCCTGGAGACCCCTGGGAATTCGAACATTCAGTGGACCTTTCCTTGGTTCCTGAGGTTTTGTAAGAAGTGCTTCCAATCACTTGTGCACAAAAACTGGCTGGGGCCCAGGGGGTTCATTTTCCTTAAAAAAATGTACACCTTTTTTTGGGGGGGGGGAACTTTTCTGAGGTTTTGGACTCAAAAGACATTCCATTTCTGTGGATAGAAAGGTTCAGAATTTTCTCTCTGAAGAAAAAGTGTGTTTTTTTAAAAGTAAAAATTGTTGTTTTTTTTGTAGATTTTAAGATGTTATTAAACATTTGGGGGATGGTTCTTTTTGTTGTGTAGTTTTGTTTTCTATTTGTTGCAGTATTGACAGGTATGTCCCCAAATCCACCATTCCCCTTTTGGCCCCCCTTTCCCCCTCCTCCCAGGAGACCCTACCCCCTTACCCCAGGCTTCCGACCACAAAGACCATATTATTGAGGTCTGTATTAATCCATTGGGCTAACACATGACGTATATTAGGAGGGTATTGATTGTGAAAGAACTTTGGTTAATCTCTTCCTTTGCTCATACCCCTTTAAGCCGCCTCTCCCATTCTGAGGATCTGGTTCAGGTCTTTTTCCCCATGTAATCCCATCAAGACTCTGGGCCCTATCCCAGATTTTTGTTTTTTCAGTTTAATTTTTTTCATAAGGGGAGATTCTCTTCATAACATAAGTGCGAGGAATTCATGGTGATTCTTTGGTTCTTCCTTTTTCTGGAAAGGTCTTATTATTCTACTTAGCTAATATTAAGGTCTTTCACGGGTCACTATCCCCTTTTGATGCTTGGTTCCACAACTAGGGTTAAAATCGCTGTCCTAGATGATCTTTTTTACAGCTGCACCAGAAGTATTCCCTTTGTATTGGAAATGTTGACCCCCACAGCTTTTTATACAATTTTTCATCTTACTTAGATGGGTACTTGGGGGGCTTATTTTACTTAATATCTTTAAGCTTATTGTAAATATATTGCCCTTGCTATAGGGAAACATTTCAGGGTAGGTACATATTTGTATTTCTGTCTTGTTGGTGTGTTCAGGGGGATTCTATAGGGAAGTCATATTTTACCAGATCGTGGGGGAGATCAAACTGGGGGGTCAAATTGGGCGTGCAGCCAGTTCCATTGTTACCCAATTTTTGTCAAGCAGCATGAGGGCAATAAACATTTGCTTCCCCATGTTCTTTACTGTTTTCCACAGTGGATGGCCATCAGGGTGTTTCTGCAGTTGTTTCCTCACCTCACTTAGTATTAATACTATGGTTTTTCTTGTATTTCTCCCAAGCTAAAGAAACTCCTTGGCCAGGGACACTTGTTGTTTCTTGATTTTATTGAGTAGTTTTTAAAGCCAAATCTTTGCAGGAGGTTTAATTGAGGTAATGATAGCTTGTTGTAGTTTTTCCCATTTTTTTATTTTTTCTCTACTGTTGATTCGGTGGGACCATTTGGGAAACATTTTTTTTCATATGGGTCTATTTACCCATCTTGTAAGGGTTTCCACTTAGGAGGAATTAAATCATCCATTCAAGGGTCTTTTGAGC
Source organism: Ia io (assembly GCA_025583905.1). Classification (NCBI taxonomy): domain Eukaryota; kingdom Metazoa; phylum Chordata; class Mammalia; order Chiroptera; family Vespertilionidae; genus Ia; species Ia io. Next base: position 747 of record JAJQQW010001357.1, on the reverse strand, counting down.
CCATTTTTTAAATAAAACACCATTGTTTGTCATCTTTCTGGTGTGATAAGTTGGTTAGCTGTTCTTTAAGATGTATTTTTTTGGAAAATAACAATCAGGCCTTTATTTTACGTGCATATCATATTGAACAAACATATGTATAGCATTCTCCCCAGCCTAAGGAATGTTTGTTTGATCTTTTTTCATGACTTTTGTTGTGGCGGGTAACTCAGATTATTGTTTTTTGTACAGGAAAACAGGCTGTAGCCAGGAAGATATTCCTTCTTCCTCTTTAATTCTGACCCTGTACCAAATACCACCTGCTTTTATTTTTTTTTTTTTTTGGCAAGACAACCCTGGAGGATGCACCTGTGAAGAAAATATTTACTGCTAAAAAAAAAAAACAACTGAGGCCGCTTGGAGGGAGGGGGAAGAAGGCAGGTGTTGGGGGGCACCTAGAGATTTTTTATGATTTTTCAGCGGGATTTCATTGTGTAGTTGCTGGAAGAAGAGTCTTTTGATTTTTCTTTTCTTGTGTTATGGTTCTAATTGGGAAGTTATTTGGGTTCTAGGTTTCTCTCTTCTACTAATCTATTTTTTAAACTATCCTCCTCTAATGCTTCTTCTGTGCTAATTTAATTTCTTTGCATTTCCTTTTCCTTTCTTTTTTCTTTCCTTTCTTCCTTTTTGGCTTGCTTGCTTGCGCCTTGGGCATTGTACTTGTCCCCAAAAATTTCCTAACACCATATATTGAACGGGGGGAGAAAG
>JAJQQW010001058.1:0-14189 GCA_025583905.1 Ia io | reverse complement strand
GACGGGGTTTTTGTGCACTTGCTTTATTTCAAAAATTTCTGCAAGTGAAAAACATAAATTCTAGACAATGATTTTTACTTTTTGTTGCCCTTTTTCCCAATTTTCTCTAAATTTTGTTTTTTCATTTTTTATTGGTTTGGGAATTGCTACTCGTTTTTTCGTGCCCTTTAACTGGCTGTTTGCTCTATTTATGGGGCCCTTAAACCCACTTTTTACAAAAAAAATTTTAAACTACCTTTTGTATAGAAAAGTTTATAAATTTGGGTCTTCAATTTTTTTCCCAGTTTAAATTGTTTACTTTTCAGTGAATTTTTTCCCTTTAAAAGGAATGGTTTAATTTTGCACTTGTTCTATTTCCCAAAAATTTTCTGCAGTGTAAAAACCCCTTTTTCTAGATTATAGACTTACATTTTGATGTCTTTTCCATTGCCCTATCACAATTTGTTCTATTAAATATTATTTGCCCCTGAACTATTTGTGGCCCTTGCAGTGTCCTATAATTGGGGCCCTGCCCCGGGATTTTTGGGGGCTTCCCCCATGTTAAAACAACTTTTGTACACTCTTTCTTATTTGAGAAAGCAATTTTAAAAACTTGTTTTTCAATGTTGAAAAAGTTCAAGCTATTTTTGCAGTAAATTCTTATTTTTTTCAAACATGGGTTTAATGTGATTTGCTCTTTTTAAAGGATATCTGCAGGGAAAAAATTTCCTTTTTTGACTTTTGCCCTACTTTTTGTTGTCTTTCCCAGTTGTTCTCTCAAAAATTCGTATATTCATTTTTATTTGCTCGGGTTTTACTACGGGTTTTTGCGGGGGGTTTAAAAATTTGGCTTTCTGCTCTTTTTTTGGGACTTCACCACATGTAAAAAAAAACATTATACACCCCTTTGGTAAACTTGGAGTATATAAACTTGTCTCTAAAGGGTTTTACATTTTTAAAGTACTTTTCAGTGAATTCTGTTGCTTCAAAAAATCAGTTTAAGTTCCTTTTTCTCTATTTAAAGGGTTTTTTGCAGTGTTTAAAAAATTTTTTTACTACGGACTTAAAATTTTGATGGCTTTTCCACTTGTTCTTTACAAAATTTTTTTATATAATTGTTATTGGCCCCTGAATTGTTACTTGTTTCTTGCAGTGTCCTATAACGGCTGTCGGGTCGATTTTTTGAGGGCTTAACAATTTACAAACCAAAATTTTAAAAATTTCTCTTTGAAAAATAGAAAAAGCTATATTTAAAAAGTCCCCTAAAACCCTTTTTTTTTGTTTAATGCTACTTTTCCCGTGAATTTTTAGTTTCTTTCAATTTCTGGTTTAATGAGCCTTGGGCCCAGTTCAAGATTTCTGCAGTTTTAAACATTTTTCTAGGTTTGACTTACATTTTGATGCCCCTTTTTACTTGTTCTTCAATTTTTTTCTTTCCTATTTTTTTTTTATTTTCACTAGAAAAATTTTTTTTTTTTTTTTTTTTAATTTTTTTTTTTTTGATTAAGGTTTCAAATATTTGTCCTCATCCCCCTTCCCCTCCCCCACCCCTTTCCCCCCAAAGCCCCCCCCCCTGTTGGGCCTTAACCCCTGGTTAGGCTCATATGTTTGCCCCAAGTTTGTTTTTGGTTTATCTTCCCCTTTACCCCCCAACCCTTTCCCCCCCCTCTGAGGGCCCGACAGTTTGATCCAGGGCCCCCTTCTTTCGGGTCTGTTTTGTTCATCAGTCTATGTTGTTCATTTTTTCCCCCTTTAAGATGAGTGAGATCATTTGCTATTAGAAATACACTTATAAAAATTTGAAAATGAGAGCAGCAAAATGTTTAGGGGTGACGGGAAAATGAAATCTTGTAGTGAGTTTCTTTCTGGGTAAAACATTTCCCTTTTTGAGCCCAATTTCTTGCCCAACATTTCCTTATTTTACAAATGTCAGCACTGACTTTTAAGTTCTGGATGGTGGACAAAGGGTGGTTTTTGCAGGCCCGACTTTTTCTGGTTTGGCCCGGGGGGCAACCTCCGGGAATCCCACAGTGCAAATGGTAGTAGGGGAAATCCCAAACATCGGGTTTCTTCCACCCTTGGACTGCTTTCTTCTGTCTTCATGGCTGGATTATTCTGGTCTATTCCTCTCTGTTGCGGGAACCCAAACATGGTCTGGGAGTTGTTTACTAAAATTATAAAAAACATATTTCGAACAAAAGTTAAAAAAGGGAATATTTTCTATAAAATTTGACTTGGGATCCTTTTTGTTTTTTTCCCAAAAAAGGTTTTTTCCCCGGGCTTTTTTTAAAAACCCTTGTGTGTTGTTTCATGGGTGTCTTTTTTTTAAACCCTTTAAAATTTAATATTCAAAAAGTATTAATTTTCAGATGAAACTTTTTCACTACTATTTTTCTTGAATTCCCCGTGGTTTCCTTTCAGTGTCCCAAAAATTTCCCTTCTCCCGTCTTTTTGGGGAAATTTCCCAAAAAGTACAAAAAAACTTTGTCACCTTTTTGAAACTTGAGAAATTTTATACCTTTTCCCAAAAGTTATTTCCTTTTAAAGCTTTGCAGTGAATTTTATTGCTTTTCAAAGACTGGTTTAATGTGCACCCTTTTTTTTCCTTTTTTTTTAAAATTTTAAGAAATTTTTTCCCCAAATTAAAAACATCAATTCCCGATTTAGACTTTCTTTTGATGTCTTTTCCACTTGTTCTTCACAATTTTAGTTTTATTCATTGTTATTGGTCTGAATTGGAAATGTTTCTTCGTGGGCCCATAAACTGGCGTTGCTTATTTATTTGGGGTTTAAACCCCCTTTTTTCAAACTAAAATTATAAAATTTCTTGTGAAATAGAGAAGTTTATAAAAATTGTCCCCTCAACTGTTGGGACAGTTGAATGTTTTTCCCCCTTTTCAGTGCATTCTTTTGCTTTTAAAGGGCTGGGTTTTAATTTTGCCCCTTGCTCTATTTCAAGGTTTTACCCCTTTTTTATAACATCCTTTCCTTTGGGCTATAGACTTACCATTTTTGATTTTTTTTCCACCCTTTTTCTCTCACAAAAATCTGTTATATTCATTTTTATTTTTCTTTAATTTCTACTTTTTGTTGCAGTTTTCCTATTTTTGGGCCCTTTTTCTTTTACTGATGGGACTTTACCCCATGTACAAACAACCCTTATACACTTTTTTGGGGAACTTGAGAAAACTATATGCCTTTTTCTTTTCAACTGTTTTTCAGTTTTTAAAGGGTTAATTTGGGGGTGGATTTTACTGGTTTCCCAAAAATGGGTTAAATGTGCTTTTTTGCCCCTATTTTAGGATATTCCGCTTTTAGTGAAAAAACTTTTATTACCCTTTCTAAATGGTGATTCTTTTCCACTTACTCTTCACTATTTCTGTTTTAAATTCATTGAAAATTTTTTTAAAGGTAGTTCCTAAACGTTCTTACAATGTCTTACCCAATTTGGCCCCTTTTTTTTTTTAGTTACCAAGGGCATACCGCATTGTTCAAAAACATTTCTTTCACTTTCTTGAAGTTACAAGCTTAAAACCTTGTCTCCCAAGTGTTGTTTAAATTGAATGTACTTTTCAGTGAATTCTTGGGGACAAAGATGCTTTAAAGTGCCTTGCACTTTTTTTTTGGGTTTCTGCAAGGGATAAATTCCTTTCCCGACTAAAAGACAAATTTTTTAATTTTTTCCAAATTTTTCTATCAAAATTCTGTTTTTTTCCCTTATTTGTCTGGAAAAAACCAATGGTTTCTTGCCCCTGTCCTATAATTGGCCTTTTTGCCCTTTTTTTCTTTGGGGCTTCCAAACCAAAGGGAAAAAAACTTTTTTTTCCCCCTTTTTTGTGAAATTTAAAGCTACATACTTTTTTCCCCCAAAAGTTTTAAAGTTTATTGCTAAATTTTCGGTGAATTATAGTGGTTTTTTAAGGGCCCGGGTTTTTGTTTCAATGGGGTGATTTTAAGGATTTCTGCAAATGTTAAAATACTTTCTGTCTGTTTGACTTACCCTTTTGATGAATTTTTCCCCCGTCTTTCTCTCACAAAAACTGTTATATTCATTACTATTGGCTCCGATTTTATATGGTTTTTCAAAGGGCCTTTTTAAATTTGGCCCCTTTTTTTCTACTTAAAGGGGACTTCCCACATTTTCAAAAAGTTATACCAATCTTCTCTGAACTTGGGGATGCTATATACATTGTCTTTTTCACCCGTTTTTCAGTTTATTGCTACTTTTTAGTGTATTTTAAATTTAAAAGCTGCTTAAAAAAATTTTATTGCTATATTCAGGAAATTTTTCCCGCCCTTGTTGAAACACTTTATTTTCTATATCCTAACATTGTGATGTTTTTTTCCCCTTTTTTTCTTTAGTTTAAATTTTGTTTATTCACTCTATTTTGCCCTTTTGTTTTCCCGGTCTTTGTTAAAAATGTTTAAAAAATTAGCTTTTTTGCGCAAAATTTCCCGGGCTTACCTTAAATTTTACAAACACCTTTTTACATCCTCTCTGAAGAGGTAAAACAATATACACTTGTCTCCCCCGTATGTTTTTTTTAGTTTTAATTTTACTTTTTTTTTAAAATAGTGGTTTTTTAAAACGGTTTTAAAAAGTGCCCCTCTGTATTTCAAAGGGTTTTCGCAGTGTCTAACATACTTTTATACCGTAGACTTTTCATTATGTTTTCTTCCCCCGTTTTTCTTTCAAAAATTTGGTATATTTTTTAATATTTGTCTGTTTTTAATACTGGTTTTTTGCAGTGTGTATAATTGGGCCTTTGCCTTTTACTAATGGGTTTTTCACCAATGTACAAAAATTTGTACATGCTTCTTTTAATGGAAGATGTAAAAAACTTGCAGAAAATGTTTTACTGTTTAATGATAATTTCAGTAAATTAGTGGTTTCAAAGATGATTTAAGTGCACTTCCTCTTTTCAAGGATTTTGGTGTACAAAACCCTTTTTGTAATTACATTTTGAGTCTTTTCCCCATTGTTTCTCACAATTTGTTCTTTCACTAAAAATACTAGAATGAGCAAACGCCTTTTAAGCGCTGTGTACCCTAAAATTCAAAAAAAGAAACAAACACAATAAAAACAGTGAAAAGGTAATAGAAATTGTAATATAGGTCTCAAAATTCAGGAGGAGTGTATAACTTTGTTTAAACATGTGGTGACGTTCATCGTAGGAAGGGGCCAATTATAGGAAAACATTTAAAGACTTAGTAATATAGGGCAAAAATAATACTGAATAGAAAAAAAATTTCTGAGAATTTAAAAGTGGGAAAAAGACATCAAATGTAAGTTTACAGTTAAAAAGAATTTTGTACACTGCGAAATCTTGAAACAAAGTGCAATTTTAAACGGTCTTTAAAACCCAAAAAAATTCACCGAAAAATGCATTAAAAACTCTAAATTTCTTGGGAGAAAAGAGTGTATTTTTCTGCATTCAAGAGCAGTGTGGAAGGATGCTTTACGTAAAGGGTAAGTCCGGGTAACCAAAAGAAAGCCAGTTGAAAGATATTGAAAGCAAGACTAGGAATAAAGGCAAAATAGTAAATGAAGGGGGGGGAATAGTAGAGAGTCAGGGAAAGCACATCAAAAGTTAGGATATAGAAAGGAAAGTGTTTCATACAATGTGGGCAATCTAAATAGAGCAAATGCCATTTAAGCAGCTTTAGTAAAACTAGAATTCACTACAAAGTAGAATATACGTTAAAACAGATGGAGGCAACTGTATATGCTTCCCAAGTTCAAGAGAGAGTTTAAAGTGTTTTTTTCATGTGGAAAAGTCTATAATTTGAGCAGAAGGGGAAAATTTTTGGGTTTCACTGCAAGAAAGAAGTAGTAATGCAAGAAATAATAGTAAATTTTTTAAAAGCCGAATTGTGAAAATACAAGTGAAAAAAGATACAAAATAAAAGTTACGGTTACAAGGTTTTTGTACACCGCAGGAAAAACCTTTAAATAGAGCAAATGCACATAAAAACAGCCTTTGACCCATGGAATTAAACTGAATTGTAGCATTAAAACGTAAAAGGTTGACAGCAAGTGTATGTAGCTTCCCAGTTAACAGAAGCTGCCAAAGCTCTTTGTCTGTGGGGAAAGTCCCATAAGTAGAGAATAGGCCATTATAGGACGCTGCAAGAAACAGGAGTAACAGCCCCCAATAATAGGTATAAAACAAAATTGTGAAAGAACCGTGGGAAAAGCTAAAAAATGTAAGTCTTCAGTATAAAAGTATTTTAGAACCTGCGAAATCCTTTGAAAACAGCAAGTGCAAATTAAACCCGATGTTTATAACAATTAATTACCAAAAAGTAGATTAAATCTAAAACATACTTGGGAGACAAGAGTATATTCTTCCCATTAGGAGCAGTGAGGAAAGTGTTTCACAATGTAGGTATGTGGGGGTACTGCACAGAAAGCCCGTTGTAAGATTTGTAAGCAGACTAGGAATGAAGGCGGGGAAATAGCGTGAAATTTAAGGAATAGTAGAGAGTCAAAGGAAAGTACTGACAATGTTGGATATAGTAAGGAAAGTTTTTCTACCCAAACCTAGAATAGAGAAATCCCCATTTAAGCAGCTTTAGTACGATACAATTCACTACAAAGCAGAAATCAATGTAAAACGGTGAGGGAAAAGTGTAATAGTTCTCAAGTTCAGAGAAGATTGTGAAAGTTCTTTATCTGGGGTGAAGTTTTATAAGTAGAGCAAAGGGCCCCTTTTATAGGTCCTGAAAGAAAAAAGTAGAAATTGAGGGGAAAATAATATTTGAATAGAACAAAAATGTGAGAATACAAGTAAAAAAGATTTAAAAAAATATAAGTTGGGTGTTACAAAGGTTTTTGTACACCGCAAAAAAAACCCCTTTTAAAAATAGAGCAAAGTGCAAAATTGAAACAGCCTTTGACACCACTGGAATTCACTAAATTTGTAGCTTTAAAAACAGAAAAAGGGAATTGACGGAAAAGTGAAAGTGGTTCTCCAGTTAACGGGGCATGCCCAAAGCTCTTTGTACATGTGGGGAATTTCCCTTTAAGTAAAAGCAAAGGCCCAATTATAGGACGCTGAAAGAAAAAAGAGTAAATCAGACCCAAAAAATTTGTAAAAATAACAGAATTGTGAAAAAAACAGGGGGAAAGACTAAAAATGAAAGTCTTCAGTATGAAAGTATTTTGACACTGCAGAAACCCTTAAAAACGGCCAAGTGCACTTTAAAACCCGGTGTTTATAACCAATTTAATTCCCCGAAAAGTAGAAATTAAACTCAAAAAATTTCCCTTGGGAGCAAGAGTATATTTTTTTCCCCACTTCAGGAGAAAGTGGGGAAAAAGTGGTTCCCCAATGTAGGTTGTGGTAACTGCAACAGAAACCCAGTTGTAAGATATTGTAAGAAAGGGACTGGGAAAAGGCAAAATACCCATTTAAATTTGAAAAAGAATAGCTGGGAGAGTAAGGGGAAAGTAAAATCACAATGTTAGGTTTTTATTTAAGGGAAAGTTTTTCTTTACTTGTGGGAAATTTTCCTTAAAAAATAGGGGCAAATAGAAATTTAAGCGGCTTTATTTTCCCCACTAGCATTCACTTACAAAGTAGAAAATCAACTGAAAAAACAGGTGGAAAAACCAAGTTTTATATAGCTTTCAAGTTCAGAAAAGGGACTGTATAATGTTCTTTATACATGTGGTGAAGTTCAAAAGTAGACCCGAAGGCCCAATTATGGGTCCTGCAAAAAAAAGTAGAAATGAAGAGCAAAAAAATTTATTTGAATAGAACAGAATTGGGGAAAATCAAGAAAAAAAAGATTTTCAAAATAAAAAGTTCTAGGGTTTTAAAAAAGGTTTTTTTTCCCGCAAAAAAACCCCTTTAAATGACCCAAAAGTGCCCTTTTAAAACACCCTTTGGGACACCACTGGAATTAAACGGGAATTGTAGCTTTAAAAACAGTAAAATGTTGACAGACAAGGTATGTGGCTTCTGGGTTTAAAACGGAAGAAATTGCAAAAAAGCTCTTTTTTACAGGGGGGGGAAACCCCAAAAAGGTAGAGCAATAGGCCAATAATAGGACACTGGAAGAACCCAATGGGAAAATTCACAGCCATTAAAAATTTGGAATATAACGAATTGTGGAAAAAAACACGGGGGGGAAAGACATCAAAATGTAAGTCAAACCATTTCTAGAAATTTTGGGTTAGACATGAGAAAACCCTTTTGAAATACGCAAGTGCCCCTTTAAAAACCGTTCTTTAAAACCACTAAATTCACAAAAAAAGTAGAAATTAAAACTGTAAAACTTTACTTGGGGGGCAAGTTTTGTATTTTGCTTCTCCATTCAGACGGCAGTTTTAAAATAGGTGTTTTTTACGATGTAGGTAAGTAGGTACCTGCAACGGGAAACCCCGGGTTAAAAAATTTGGAAAAGCAAGACTGGGGAATAAAGGCAAATATAGAAGGAATTGAAGAAAATAGCTAAAAGAGTAAGGGAAAAAGTAATCACAATGTTAGGATATAGTAAGGAAGTGTTTCTTTAAAACCCTTGAATAGAGCAAATAGCACATTTAAGCACCTTTAGTACGGACTAGAATTCCCTACAAAGTAGAAAATAAACCCGGGAAAAAAACAGGTTTGGAAAACAAGTGTATTAGCTTCTAAGTTCAGAAAAGGGGGAAATTGTAGAATGTTTTTAAAACATGTGGTGAAGTTTTCATAAGTAGAGAAAGAGGGCCCAATTAAAAGGTCCCTGCAAAAAAGAATTTGTAATGCAGAGCAAACAATAGGGGAAAAATGGGAACGAATTGGGGAGAAATACAAAAAAAAAGGGGTTTTAAAAAATATAAGTAACTTTTTTAAAACCCAAAAAAAGGTGTTTTTTTACCTGAAAAAAACCCTTTTAAAATAGGGCAAAGTGAATTTAAAAACCAGTCTTTAAAACCCACGGGAAATTTTAAATTAAAATGTTGCATTAACCATTTAAAACATTTGGACAGCAGGGTATGCAGCCTCTCCATTTAAACAGGGGGCATGAAACACAGCGGGTTTGTACATGGGGGGAAAATTTCCAAAAGTAGAGAAAAAGGCCCAAAAATTATGGGGACACTGCAAGATACCAGAAAGGAATCAGACCCAAATAATAAGAATATAAAAAATTTGGAAGAAAAACGGGGGAAAAAAGACATTAAAAAAATGTAAGTTTTCTTTAAAAGAAAGTTGTTGGGACACTGCAGAAAACCCTTGAAATACAGAAAGTGCACTTTAAAGCGGTTTTTTTAAAAACCATTTTTAAATTTCCCCGAAAAGCACCCAATAAACTGAAAAAACCACTTGGGGGGCAAGGTAATTGTTCTTATTTAAAAGGGAAAACTGTGTAGAAAGGGGGGTTCCCTACGATTTTGGGTTAAGTCGGTAATTTGAAACAAAAACCCCCGTTGAAAAGACTTTTAAAAGAAGGACTAAAAAATTTAAATGAAAAATATCAGTGAAATGAGGCAAAAAGAAAGAGGGGTAAAAGGGAAGAAAAATCAAATTTGTTAGGATATATTTGGGAAAGGGGTTTCAAAACAATGGGGGGCAATCTGAAAAAGGGGCAAATAGAAACTTTTAAAGCAGTTTAGTAAAACCTAGAATTAAACTACAAAAGTAGCAATCAAATTTGTAAAAACCCGGTGGAGGCAATTTGTATTTAGCATCGAAAAATTAAAGGGGAAGGAGTATAAAGTGTTTGTACATGGGGAAAAGTCTTAAGGGAGCAAAAGGGCCCAAATTATGGGGTCACTGCAAAAAAAGAATAGTAATGCAGAGAAAAAATGTGAAAAGAACAAAATTTTGTGGCATACAAGGGGAAGGGGACAAAAAAAAATTTAAGTCAAACATTTTACAAAGGGTTTTTTCATCGGGAAAAACCCTTTAATTGGCAAAGTGCACATGAAATTTCTTTAAAAATACGGGAAATTCATGAAAGTAGTTTTAACAACAAAAAACAGGAGATGGGCCCAGTGTTTTGCAGCTTTCCAGTTAACAGAAGCTTTGCCCCACAGCTTTTTTGAAAAAGGGGGGAAGCCCATTAAGTAGAGCATAGGCAATTATAGGACATTTGTAAAAAAACCCAGAGTATATCAGGGGCCAAAATTTAATGAATTAAACGAGTTTTTGGGAGAACACGGGGGGAAAGGACATTCAAAAATGAAAAGTCTACAGCTGGGAAAGAATGTTGGGGACACTGCGAAATCCTTGAAATACAGGGGTCCCCACGTTAAACCGTTTTTAAAACCACTTTAATTAGGGAAAAGTAGCATTAAACTTTTAAAAACATATTGGGAGAAAAGTGTGTATATTGTTTTCTCCTTCAGACGCAGTGGGGAAAAAGATGTTCTAAAATGTAGGTAAGTCCGGTAGCTGCAACGAAACCCAGGTTTAAGACATTGTAAGAAGGGACAAAGGTTTTAAAAGGAAAAAAATTGCAGTGAGTTAAAGGGGAAAATGCTAGAGGGGCCCGGGGCCCAAAGAAACCCACAATGTTAGGATATAAAAGGGAAAAGTGTTTCTACAATTTTGGGCAACCCTAGAATAGAGAAAAAAGCAATTTAAGCAGTTTTAGTCCCAAATACATTCATTAAAAGTAGAAAATTCAATGAAAAAACAGGGGAGAGACAAGTTTTATAAAAATTTTTCTCAATTTTCGGGAAGAAGATTATATAATTTTTCTTTAAAACATCTGGTGAAGTCTCAAAAGTAGACCCAAAGGGCCCAAATTATGGGTCAGCAAAAAAGAAGCAGAAATTTGAGAGAAAAAAATAGTGAATAAAACAGAATTGTGGGGAATACAAGTGAAAAAGACTCCCAAAATAAAAAGTCTACGGTGTCCCAAAGGTTTTTGTAAAACCGCGGGAAAACCCCCTTTAAATGGGGCCCAAAGTGCACATTGAAACACCCTTTGACACCACTGGAATTCAGGGTTTTGAAAGTTTTTAAACAGTAAAAAGAGTCGACAGAAAAAGTGTATGAAAGCTTACCCATTTTCAAAAAGCATGCAAAAAAAGCTCTTTGTAAATGGGGGGGAAGGGTCCCAAAAAGTGAGCAATAGGCCAATTTTGGGAGCTACAAGAAAAAGTAGGAAATCACAGCCTTTAATAATGAAAATAAACGGAATGTGAAAGAACACGGGGGAAAAGGACATCAAAATGAAAGTTACAGTTAAAAAGTATGTTAGACATCCGAAACCCTTTGGGAAATTTACGCAAGTGCATTTTAAACCGTTCTTTAAAACCATAAATTCACGGGGAAAAAGTAGCTTTTAAAACTTTAAAACTTACTTGGGGGGGCAAGTGTGTTATTTTCCCCAAATTCAGACGCTTGTAGATGGGTTTGTTTCTACGTTTTAGGTAAGTCCGGGGTTTCCTGAACAAAAAAAGCCAGGTTTAAGAATTTTTAACCCAAGATTTAGGAAAAAAAAAGGGCGAAAAAAGGAAATGAATTGAAGAGAAAAAAGCTAGGGGGTTCAAGGGAAATTTACATCACAATTTTTGGTAAAAAAAAGGGAAAGTGTTTAATACAACCCTTTAAAATAGGGGAAAATTTTGCACATTTAAGAAGCTTTAGTACGACTGGGAATTCATTAAAAGTAGAAAATCAACTGTAAAAAAGGTGGAGAGACAAGTGTATATGCTTCTCAAGTTCGGAAGATTGAGAATGTTCTTTATATAGGGTTGGTGAAGTCTATAATTTGGCAGGGGGGGCCCAAATTTTTAGGTCACTGCAAGAAAAAAATGTAATCCCAGAGCAAACAATAGCGAAAGAACAAAAAATTGTGGGCATAAAGTAGAAAAAAACTACAAAATAAAAGAAAAACAGTAAACAAAGGTTTTTGCCCACGCAAAAAAACCCTTTAAAAGAGAAAAGTCCCAATTAAACCAGTTTTTTGGACCCCCAAACTGGAATTACTTCAAGGGTAGCATTAAACAGAAAAAAACATTTGGGACAAAAAAGTGTTTTGTAAAATTTCCCCATTTAAAACAGAAGTATGCCCAAAAAGCTGTTTTTTAAAAAGGGGGGAAAGGGTCCATAATGGGCCCATGGGCACAATTATGGGGGCCCACTGTAAAAAAACCAGTAGTTTTCAGACCCAAAATTAATTTAATGAATTTAACAGATTTTGGGGGGAGAACACGTGGGAAAAGACATCAAAATGAAAGGGTTTTTAAGTCTTGAAAAGTTTGTTGGGGCCACTGCGGGGAAATCCTTGAAATACAGAAAGGGTGCACTTTAAACCGTTCTTTAAAAAACCCACTAAAATTTCATAAAAAAGTAGAAATTAAATGTAAAACATCTTGGGAGAAAAGGGTGGTATATTGCTTCCCCACTTCAGAAGCAGTGGGGAAAAGGGATGTTTTTACAATGTGGGTAAGTCCGGTAGCGGGCCAAAAGAAAGCCGGTTTTAGACTTTTGTAAAAAGGGGACTGGGGAATAAGGGCAAAATGGGCAGTGATTTAAAGGGAGAATGGGCTAGAGATTTCAAGGAAAAAGTACATCAAAATGTTGGGGATTTTGAAAGGGAAAGTTTTTTTTCTTTCAATTTTGGGAAATTTTTTTAAAATAGAGAAAATAGCACTTTTAAAGGGAGCTTTAGTACCCCTAGTTTCCCTACAAAGTAGAATAACCTGTAAAACAGGTGGGGAGAAAGTGTATTTTTAGCTTCTAAAGTTCAGGGAAGTTTGGGAAAATTTTTCTTTAAAAACATGTGGTAAAGTTCAAAATTGAGCAAAAGGGCCCAAATTTAATAGGTCACTGCAAGAAAGAATTTAGTAATGCAGAGCAAAAAATTTAGTAAATTAGAACAAAATTGTGAGAATCAAGTAAAAAAACTACAAAATCTAAGTCAAAGGTGTACAAAGGTTTTTGAAACCCCGCAAAAAACCTTTAAATAGAGAAAAGGGGCACATTGAAACAGCCTTTGACCCCATTTGGAAAATTCACTGTTTTGTAGCTTTTAAAACATTTAAAAGAGTCAAACGAAAAGTTTTATGTAGCTTCCATTTTAACAGAAGCTGCAAAAAGCTTTTGTTACATGGGGGGAAAGGGCCCCCATAATTTGACCCTTTGGCCAATCTTAGGATGCTACAAAAAAACCAGTGGGGAAATCCCCAGCCTTTTAAAAATTGAATATAACAAAAACCTGTGCCCAAAACAGGGGGAAAAGGACATAAAAATGTAAGTTACGTCTAAAAAAGTATGTTAGAAAATTGCCAAAACCCTTGGGAAATAAAAGAAAGTGCATTTTAAAAAAACCGTTTTTTAAAAACCCCTAAATTTTAAACTGAAAAGTGCTTTTAAACTGTAAAACATACTTGGGGGACAAGTGTGTTTTATTGTTTTTCCCCCCTTCAGCCACCCAGGGAGATAGGTGTTTCTACGTTGTAGGTTGCCCGGGTTTACCTGAAACAAAAACCCGGTTTAAGACATTGAAAGCAAGATTTGGGAAAAAAAAAAGGCGAAAATAGAAATAAATTTGAAGAAAATTGTAAGAGTAAAGGGGAAAGAAACATAACAATGTTGGGGTTATAGTAAGGAAAGTGTTTCATACAATCCTAGAATGAGAAAATTTAGACTTTTAAAGCAGCTTTAGTACGAAAAGTATTCCCCTACAAATTTAAAAAATAAACTGAAAAAACAGGTAGAGACAGTGTATTTGTTTCTCAAGTTCAGAGAAGTTTTGTAGAATTTTTTCTTTATCATGTGGTGAAGTCTATAAGTAGAGAAAGAGGGCCCAAAAATTATAGGTCACGAAAAAAAGAATTTAGTAATGCGAGAAAACCAATACCCAAAATAGAACAAAATTTGTGAGCATACAAGTAGAAAAGACTACAAAAAAATAAGTAACAGAAAACCCAAAGGTTTTTGAAAATGCAAAAAACCCTTTAAATAGAGAAAAATTTGCACATTGAAAACCGGGTTTTTGGGCCCCCAAAGGGAATTTAAATTCCCTTTTTGGTAGCTTTAAACAGAAAAAAACATTTGACAGAAAGTGTATGTAGTTTTCCATTTAAAAGGGAATTTATGCCCCAAAGCTTTTTTTCATGGGGGGAAGGGTCCTTTAAGTAGAGCAAAGGCCCAATTATATAAATCGGCAAAAAACCGTAGAAAATCAGACCCCATAATAATTATTTTAAAAAAAGTAGTGACGGGAAACGGGGGGGAAAGGGACATCAAATGAAAGGGTCTACAGTC
>JAJQQW010000201.1:5000-15629 GCA_025583905.1 Ia io | reverse complement strand
AGGACTTCTATAAGAAAAGCCTCATTGTCAGCTCTGGTTCATGTTAGGCTTAGAATAATTATGGTGTAAAACTTGGATCTCTTATTGACTGCCTAGTGAATTTAACTCTAGCTATTGCTTTGATTCATTTGCATCTTTTAGAATTCTAATTTGATTTTCGTAAAGGTGACATAATCTTAAGTTCCAGTTTATAGAAGGTGTTTCGTCATGAAAACAACACCAGAATGTCATTGGGACTTCTGTTCCAGCAAACTACAGTACTGAGTTCGGTAAAGAAAGGAAGTCAGAGCCACGGAGACTAAAAAGAAAATTAAAATGAAAAAGGTTTATTTAGAAGGCCAGAGGTCCCTGGCCAGGATGGACTCAATTGGGCTGGCATTGTCCCAAGCACTAGGAGGTTGATTCTGGTCAGGGACATGCCTAGGTTTCAGGCTCGTCCCCAGGAGGGGGTGCAAGGAGGCGCCAGGGATGTTCAACATCTATGTTTCTCTCTCCCCCTCTCCCTGTCTCTCTCTATCTCTCCTCTCTCTCTCTCTCTCTCTAAAAATCAATAAACTTTTTTTTTAAAGTCACTGAGCAGAAAATGTGAGCCAGCTTGCTGTGTGGGTTCAGGGAAATGAGTTACGAGGCAAAAGAAGGGCCTTGGATCTTTGGAAAAAGAAAGGCAGAGACCAATGTGCCTGGAAGGAGAGGCAAAAGCAAGGGCTTGCTCCAGAGAAGAGATCAAGTGTGCCCTGGGGAAATGGCAAATGCTAAGAGGAGAGAAGTGCTGGGCCCTTTATTCTGGTCTTGGGGGTTTTTTATTGGAGGTTCAGGGGAGAGTTCTAAATGGAATATTCATCAGCTTCCCAAGTGTGTACCTTTTCATGATTTTTTAAAAAAAAATCTATTACTAATTGGTCGGTACAAGGAAGGGAGTCGTTATACTCTGCAGCTGGTTCTGATGTCAGTCATGGTATTTCACTCAGCCTGGTTTTGCTGCTTTTCTGGGCCTTGAGTGAAACAACACTGAGGCCTGGATGTTGTCTCTAATTTTGAACCAAAACTCTTGACTCTGTTGACGGCAGACCTGAGGCTTTGTTCCTAAGATGAGTTTTGGTTGTAGGTCAGAAAGTTCATTATTCCTGAGGGCTTAATGCGTAAGGGGGTGGTTGTTGCATAGGGCTTGGAATGGGTACTCATCGAGGGCTTTTCTCTGGGACCCATTGTTCCTCCTCCTATGGGGCTCTAAAAGGTCTAGGGATCATGCAAGGGATCAAAAGGTGAGGTAGGATTCCAACCTCTTGTTCGGCAATTATGCTTGGGAGGAAAGGTCACCCAGTTTTGCATGTTGCTAGGCAACTGGGGTCGTTCCACCCTGGTGACCTTGTTTCTATTACAATGGTCTTTGTCCCTCTCTACAATACCTCTTATCTTTTCATGATTGATAATTTCTTTAAAGAGAGAGAGAGATGAAAAAAAAATAATATTATATATTTATTTAAACTGAAACTAGATGATCTTAATAATAGGAAGAATGCTCTCTGGAGCCTTAAGAGCTTTTTTGCTATTAAAGAACCATCAAAGCAAATAATATACAAAGGAGGTCGGAAAACCTTGGGCAAACTAATTTTTATTCACATGATGGCTTTGCCCATTATGTAGTTGATGAATATCTTTAGAATTCTTTTTAGGGTTGCAAGAAATTGACTTCAGTAATATAAGGGAAATTCTTTTCAAAAACTTTTTATTATTCTTTTATAGGAAAGGAAAAATCAACTACTAAACGTGGCGGGCTCTTATATTTTTGTGTATTGTGTAAGCTAGTATAGCTGGAAGATAATTGCTTAAGTTGAAAATTGCATTGTAGTTCTATAAAAGAATATTCCTATTCAGAGGAGAGTAATATACCTTCCAGTATTTAGGGGCAAGGGCCTTGATGCATGTAACTTACCCTCAAACTGTTTTCAGCAATAAATACATTATGTGTGGTGTGTTTGTGTGTGTGTGTGGGTGTATAAGACAGAGAGAGAAAGAGAAAATACAAAACAAATGGCATTTAAATATTAACAATGTTGTATAATAGGTAAAGGATATATGGAGCATATGTTCATCCTAAAAAAAATTAATAAAAAGCAATCTTAATTCACTATATGAAGTGATGTGCTTGAATCTAACTGTCCAGCTGAGAAGATTATTATAAAACTCTAGACCCATAAATTCAACTGCTTACTACACATATCCAATAGGATTTCACACATGTATTTCAAAACCAACCCCACAATTGGTTTTGTGCTGGGCCCCTTTAAACCTGAGTTTCCCTTCATGGTTTCTGTCTCCCTATTGCCCTCAGATTGAAATCCAAATCCTAGTATTAATTTACAAGGCACGTGAAGGTCCTGGCTCCTTATTTATTTCCCTCAGTGCTACTCTCTCCTCTCTCACTACCCTATTTTCATCTTCTCTTATGCACCACCCCCCCTTTCTGCATTCGCACTGGAATTCTTTCTGTTGAAGGCTTTGCTTATGAACCTTCTGCCTTGAGGGACTTTTCCTTGCTCCATACTTTTCAATGCATAATCCTATTTGCCTGACTTATTCTTCTTTAAATCGTCAACTTAGGCAACGTTCTCTAGGAAATGTTCTGCAACCCAAGTCTGATCAAATCAATAAAATTTTTTTTTTTTTTTTTTTTTATTAATTATTTTTTTGAAGCAAATTTAAAATAAAATAATGAGAGCCTTGTCTGAAAGCTCAGGTTGATTAGAGGCATCATTTAATACACCAAGGTTGTGAGTTTGATCCTCATTCAGGGCCACATGCAACACGTCAAACCAGTGAATGTTATACTATAAGTGGAACAACCAAACTGGGATGTTTCTCTCTCTCTCTCTCTCTCTCTCTCTCTCAAATAAATAATTTAAAAATGTTAAATAAGAGAATGGGGTTAATTGGAATACATTTTTGAAAGTATCATAAGTATGTAAAGTATCATTTCATTTTAGTCCATTATGTTTTCACAATTATTCAAATATGTGTCTAATACGCCCAGGCAACTTATGGTTGGTTCCAATTTTTGGGGAATAAAATAAATAAATACCAGATATAACAGAATTTACAAACTCAAAAAAATAAATATAATTGCACCCTCTATATTGATTCTACAATATACCCAGTTGTTTTGGATACAAGAAAATCCTTAGAGCTTAAAAATTGGTAAAGGTGGGACTTCACAACAATGTAAATGTACTTTTATCAGTGATATGTGTCATAAGAAAATCAGATAATGGAGTGCTTCCTTAAATATGTCGTCAGGGAAGAACCTTCTCCAAGGAGGAGTATATGAAGAGGAACTTAAATTAATGACAGAACCAAGGTAGGCCCAATGTTTTTTCTTTGGGGGGGGGGGGGGGGGAGTGGGGGGAATAAGAACACTCTAAGAAAAAGTGGAAATAGAACGTGCAAAGGACTTAGGACAGGGGAACATGCTTGATGTGTTCCCAAGAACAGCAAAGAGGGCCTGCAGGTCTTAAGCTCCGTGAGGCTAGAGGGTGATGATGGAAAGTTCGCGGGCCGCATCCTGTGATAGTGAGCAGTGAATCACTGTGTCAGGGCTAATTGAGTCTGGGTGTTGATTTCAGTTTACTCATGATTTTGTACTTGGCCTGAGAACACAAACTGGACTGCTTTTTTTGTGGGGAATAAAGGATATTGGGGACTGAAGAACAATGGCCACGCGAGAGAAGTGCCTCTCTGGTGCGAGATTTGCCCCTGGGGAATCTATGAGCCCGAATTGGACAGAACCTGCAGATATGGGAGGGATGGACGGTCAGAAAGTAGCTACCAGGTGGAGCAATAACCTTTGTCCCTACCATGAAAGAGCAGCGGGACATCACCAGAATCTCTTCCCTTTGCACTTTTCCATCCGCATTCTTTCCTGACTATGCCAATATTTGCTTAGCCAACCTAGGGTTTTTTCCAAGCTATTAGATGGTGATGAGAGTACTTTAGCTTTGGACCTAGCTGTGACTTTTGTGACTGCAAGTGTAATACATCATTTAAAAAATAAAAATTAATGAATTCCAATTTTTATAAATCAGTTTCCAGCACATGGTTTAATGACCAAAATGTTGCATAATTTTAATTTATATACCTCTGTATGATAAAACATGTTAAAAAATAAAAGGTCATTCTGTTTTTTTCAAGAGGAGTGACTGGTTTCCAAGATTGACCTGTATGACAGTAAAATCTAGATTATCTTCTAAAACGCTATCTATACCTTTTTTTCTTACTAATCAGCATTAATCACTTCCTCATTTTTCTCTTTTTTTTATTCTATTTGATTTTTTGATGATTTGTTCAAGAATAAATTATGATTTTCTCATTGTCCATGATTTTAAAGATAATAAGTGATTTGTTGTTAAGATAAGAATGTCTTGATAAGCATATTAATGAAAAATTTGTATTAAAAATATAAAATTATGAATATAGAAATATATTAGAGGATAATAAAAAAAGAGTTTTTTATTTGTGTTTTTTTTTTTTTTTATATTTGTTTTTAATTAATACATGTATTTTTGATGTTTTTTTTTTTTGTATTTATTTATTTTATATTAGTTTTTTAAATTTACACTATTTTTTATTTTTTTTAAAGCACATTGATTGTAATAAATATTGAAATCAAATAATGTAAAAATTAACTAACTCTGGGAGTTTATTATTTTTCATATACTAGTTAAATTTTTTATTTATGTGTTATTATATTTTATTTTGATATTTTTTATTAGGCACTAAAATCAATAATTTAATTATTTAATCATTATGAAAAAAAAAATGTTTATAATTACTTATTTATTCTGCATAATTTTAAGTATAATAATTTGTAATGATCTAAATTTGATAGTTAAGTTAAGCTTTGTTTTGAACATTTTATCATAATAAAATTTCCTATGTTGTGAATGTCAGTTGTTGATTGTACAATGCACTATATAAAATAATCAGCAAAAACTATTACAACTACGTAATTAAAAAAAATAGTAAATACTAATATTATAAAATATCATATTGCACGCGAAAAAGATATTTTGAATAGGAAAGTTGTCTTAAATTAATTAATGATGATTAGCATTCTAGTATATTGAGGAATTATGAAAAACATTATATTTGGAAAGTGCAAGATTGTTTTTTTTTTATTTGTTTTTTTATTAGTATAATTTATTAATTTTTGAAAAGTATTTAATTATGGGAGGATTAAGTTAAGAATATAAAATTGTATTTGCTGTGCAGGGATGAATGACCGTGACAGCCCAGAGGTAAGCAAGAGGAAAGAGGTTTTTTGATTGCAGATTTGTTTATACTAAAGAGTAAGAAGTGTAGAGAGAAGTGAGTACAATGATGTTTATTACTTTTGTAGATGGGAAAATTTTATTTTGTTAAGAGTTTTTAAATTTGTTTATTTTTTTTTTGATTTTGATTTTGTATATTGTACATTTTGTAAGTTATGAATGTTATTATAAATTGGGGAGTATATTAATTGTTTGGTATGTTTATTTTTAAGTTTTTTAGATTTTTATTTATGCCTATTTATATTATATAATGCTGAGGATTATATGCAGTTAATGATAATGATTGTAAAAGTATTTTTTTTGTTGACAGTTACTGTTATTGATGAATTAGCTTAAATGAATGTATATGAAGATTTATTTTTATGGAAGATTTTTTTTTTTTATTGACCTTATTGTTGTGCCAGTAAGATTTGATACGATAAAGCAGTTTTTTTGGTATATTTTTAATAAATTTTTTATTCCTGTTTAAATTGTTTTAAGAGATGAAGTTAGTATTTAGATAAATATGAAACATTAAATTATTGATATAAAAATCATTGATCGGCTAAAAGCCTGTCGCCCCCATTAATAAATGAGTTTATTACCCAGATTTAATCTGAAAGATATATTTAATTAAAATAATCATATTTTAGGGTCACTTCAGTCCTGCAGGATGACGTTCTACTACATATTCCAAACCGGCCAGTGATCTCCCTTTATTGTAAGGATGGCTCTTACATACCCATAATAGTTCAAAAGCAGAATTATTTATAATTTTAGCAATATAACCGTTCCTCGTTGAGAGTAGATGTGAGCTCTGTCTGCATACACCTTATTTTCGATAATTACTCTATCCGATTTTAGTAGTCAAACATAGGGCACATTATACCACATTATTTTGCTTGCGATCTATCCCGTGAAATGAGGAGTAATAATTAGCAAAGTTTAGGTCAATTATAGAACAAGAGATGTATGTTGCATCTTTATGAGATACAGATTTTTGGTAATTCATGTGCGCGTTTTCTAAAAATAAATGCACAAGAAAGGGATAAATTATATGATAATTGAAAGTAGATAAAATTAATATGTACTATACAACATTTGGGATCTATATATATGTAAAGGTGATATTATTTTAGATATAATTATTAATGTAATATGAGCAATATTTATAATTATAAGATGTTAGTTGACATGGGAATATGAAAATATGATATTAAGCGCGAGTCGAGAGTGTGTGCGAGCTGCGTTAAAGTATATTATAGTATATAAATTGAGGAAATAATAATTTATGATTATATAAGATTTATAGATGTTTTAGATATTGACAAATATAAACATTAAAATATATTTATTGATTTAGGATGTGAATTTGTTTTATTTTTTTTTTTAATTATGATTTTTTGTGAAATTTTTTTTTGAGTTAGTAGGATTATTAATTTTTGTATTATTATTTTATATTTTTTTGATTTTAGGTTATTTTATGTTTTTTGGTTGTAGTATGATTTTTATAATTGTTTGGATTAAGGTGTAGTCATTTTATTTTTTTTTTGGTTTAGAATATGTGTGTTTTTTATTTATTCTATTAATTGAGGAATATTGGTTTTTTTTGGTTTTATGTTTTAAGTTTAGATATTATTTATTTTATATGCCGTTTGAGAATTTTATTATTATAGGGTTGGATGATGGTTTTGTTGTATTTTATGAAACAGGAAGCGTTTGGCCCTTTGTATGACAACTCTCATATAATATTTTTATGCTTAATTAACGAAGTAAATTAAGTTTTTTTTTAGTGGATTAGAGTTTATACCTGGGGAATTTGAAGTAATTATAAAGGATTCGGATTCATGGTGTAAGGGGGGAATTATTATTTTTTTTGTTTGTTTGGATTTATTTAAATTTGTAAACCAAACCCCAAGATATATTGCTTTAGGTTCCGCGCGTGATGCCAGAATTTTTTTGTATAATGGTAAGATAATTAAAACTATCCCTCCCCTTTGTCCTGTCACCGCGCAACGTTTAATAAATTTTTTATAAATTAACTTGTTTAGTAAAAAAATAAGTATTATAATTTGGATGCTAATTAGGGCAACTAATTATTCGAATGAGCTGACTTAAGAACTGCAATAGAGGATAAGCAAAATAATCTAGTATTTTAGTAGTTTCTTCACTTTTTTTCGTAGTCCATTCAGACCCCCCCGCCCTTAATTGTAGTAAGGATATTTTCAAATTTGTTATGTTATAGGCTTTAAAAGATATTACCTTCCCGGGAGAGCGCGATGCGAGAGTCTGGAAGTTTTTTCAGTTATTTTTCCCCTGAGGCAAAACAAGGAAGCAATTGGGTAATTTTTTTGCCTAAGTTTGTGTTGGTTGAGGCACATTGGCCTTACCCCCCTTTTAGGGATTAAATCCTTATATAATTCAAGTTCCGGCGGATCAATAGTGTCGAAATTCCCAATATTGGGGCAAGTTTTAGATATGCAGTGGAGGCTGGATAGGATTTATCCGAGGGGGTCCGTATATGCTTGTTATGTGATTCATAACAGAGTGGTCAATTACGATTAGTTAATGCGGCGGGGACCACCTTTGTACAGTTGTAATGATGTGAAATTGTATAGTTGTATTTTTTCATATAGGCGGCCCGAGAAAGCCCAGTTTATTTTTATTTATATATTAGGTTTACCTAGATAAGTGTTAACGCTTTCCTTCTATATGATTCCAGCTTTATTGGTGAAAACGCCGGACCCACAAGCCTTTTATGCATTTTAAGGTGATTCCCTGTCATAGCTGTCTATTGCTGTATGTTGTTTAACTAAGAGGCTTAATTTATTTTGCTGTATTGTTTTAAATTGGTCGGTGGTTTGTTATTTATATGTCCACATGTTGTAGCCCATTTATTTTTGATCGAAGCACGAAGAGTTTTTTTGATTATTGTATGTCAAGAGAAGCCACATTTTTAGTAAATAAAAAGCTTCGATTAAATTTTTTTTTTAACAACAAAAAACGCTAGGACTGTAGTTCCAGTATTTTGGTAAAAAAATTATAAAGGTAGAATCCAGTTTTTGTAATTAAGGCCAAAATACCCGAAAAAGATTATAATTGTAAATGAAAGGAAGTTTGGTGATGAAATATTCCCTAAATTTATTTTAAAGAGGACAAAAAGTAAAAACGACAAAAAACCCTAAAAAAGAAAGAAAATGAATTTGCCCCAAAAGTTAATATTTTGAGAACGCCACCGATACCATAAAATACATTTTAATTGTTTTTCCCTAATTGTCTAATATTATTTAATGATATTGGGAAAAATTTCATTTTTAAACTTTTGTAATATTTGTAGTAATTTCCCAGCGATCCATTTAAATGTTTTCCGATTTTATGTGTAACGAACCAAACGGAAGCCTTTTTTTGTTTTGTAATTTTTTATATATTGGATATATATGTTTATTACAACCAAACTAAAATGTAGTTAATTGTATGGAAAGAATGGGGAATAAATGGATGAGGTTAAAAAAGGGGAATGGAAATTTAGTTGAAAACTGGAAAGGTTGGTTCATTTTGGAAGGGGCAACGGGGGAAAATGAATTATATTCGAGGAGTGGTAAAAAATTTAACGGTTTTTTGAAATAAAATTTAAAAGGGGGGGTGGGTGAGTGGAATGTTAGGGTGGGGGTAGTTTAGGAAAATGGAAACCTCTCAGGTAAAGGGTTATGATATAAAGGGTTTAAAGTAATTGAAAAAATTTCAATGATTATATTTGAACTCCATTTAAAAGGAAAATAGGTATAAAATTTAATTAAATTTTGGGAATTGCTAAACCGAAAGGGTATTTCCAATAAATAATAAGCGGGGGAAAAAGGGCGGGGGGAGTAGCAAATATAGGGGGGGGGATTTTTTTAAGTTGGGCTCAGGGGGGGGGGGGGGGGGGGGGGGGGGGGGGGGGGGGAAAAGCATATTAACCTTATAATGTTATGGGGGGGGGGGGGGGGGGGGGGGGGGGGGGGGGGGGGGGGGGGGGGGGGTAAAATCACTATTTTATCTATTTACAGTCGGGGGGGGGGGGGGGGGGGGGGGGGGGGGGGGGGGGGGGGGGGGGGGGGGGGGGGGGGGGGGGGGGGGGGGGGGGGGGGGGGGGGGGGGGGGGGGGGGGGGGGGGGGGGGGGGGGGGGGGGGGGGGGGGGGGGGGGGGGGGGGGGGGGGGGGGGGGGGGGGGGGGGGGGGGTTGGGGGTGGGGGGGGGGGGGGTGGGGGGGTTTGGGGGGGGGGGGGGGGGGGGGGTGGGGGGGGGGGGGGGGGGGGGGGGGGGGGGGGGGGGGGGGGGGGGGGGGGGGGGGGGGGGGGGGGGGGGGGGGGGGGGGGGGGGGGGGGGGGGGGGGGGGGGGGGGGGGGGGGGGGGGGGGGGGGGGGGGGGGGGGGGGGGGGGGGGGGGGGGGGGGGGGGGGGGGGGGGGGGGGGGGGGGGGGGGGGGGGGGGGGGGGGGGGGGGGGGGGGGGGGGGGGGGGGGGGGGGGGGGGGGGGGGGGGGGGGGGGGGGGGGGGGGGGGGGGGGGGGGGGGGGGGGGGGGGGGGGGGGGGGGGGGGGGGGGGGGGGGGGGGGGGGGGGGGGGGGGGGGGGGGGGGGGGGGGGGGGGGGGGGGGGGGGGGGGGGGGGGGGGGGGGGGGGGGGGGGGGGGGGGGGGGGGGGGGGGGGGGGGGGGGGGGGGGGGGGGGGGGGGGGGGGGGGGGGGGGGGGGGGGGGGGGGGGGGGGGGGGGGGGGGGGGGGGGGGGGGGGGGGGGGGGGGGGGGGGGGGGGGGGGGGGGGGGGGGGGGGGGGGGGGGGGGGGGGGGGGGGGGGGGGGGGGGGGGGGGGGGGGGGGGGGGGGGGGGGGGGGGGGGGGGGGGGGGGGGGGGGGGGGGGGGGGGGGGGGGGGGGGGGGGGGGGGGGGGGGGGGGGGGGGGGGGGGGGGGGGGGGGGGGGGGGGGGGGGGGGGGGGGGGGGGGGGGGGGGGGGGGGGGGGGGGGGGGGGGGGGGGGGGGGGGGGGGGGGGGGGGGGGGGGGGGGGGGGGGGGGGGGGGGGGGGGGGGGGGGGGGGGGGGGGGGGGGGGGGGGGGGGGGGGGGGGGGGGGGGGGGGGGGGGGGGGGGGGGGGGGGGGGGGGGGGGGGGGGGGGGGGGGGGGGGGGGGGGGGGGGGGGGGGGGGGGGGGGGGGGGGGGGGGGGGGGGGGGGGGGGGGGGGGGGGGGGGGGGGGGGGGGGGGGGGGGGGGGGGGGGGGGGGGGGGGGGGGGGGGGGGGGGGGGGGGGGGGGGGGGGGGGGGGGGGGGGGGGGGGGGGGGGGGGGGGGGGGGGGGGG
>JAJQQW010001315.1:10000-16614 GCA_025583905.1 Ia io | reverse complement strand
AGAAAAAAAGGGGGGATGGGGATGGGGGGAAAGTTGATTTATCCTTCAAAGTTCATAAAACCACCATAACAAAAGCTTGATCTTACCATTAGTTGGCTTATATTTTTGCCAAGTGTATTGGAACGGCCTTTTCCCCATTTTAGGAAATTTTCACTGTCTCTGAATTTCACCCCTATAAATTTGGGTCTGCTCCAGTCTTTTCCACCATTCTTATAAATACACTTTATTTACCGTGTCCTAGGGTTTGGATCAGGCTGATAATGAAATTCTAGGAGTTCAATTTTTTTCAGTCATTTTCCCTTACATCAAAAACATTTTCCCTTTCCAACCTATCATAGGCAAAAAAATCCTGATGATGGTAATTCCCCAATATATCTTTTGAATATTCCTTACAGTTTTTATCCATTTACTTTTCAATCTTCTATATATCAACCGTGGTTTAGGTTGTTTCCATCCTTAAAGCCATCTCTTAATCTACTCTTCTTCAGTAGCACGCATTTGAAGTCCCGGTTCTTCATAGCTTTTCATTCCACTACTTCCAAAGTCCCTTCTATTCCTGGTAGCATTCAACTCTCTGTTAAAAATTCCAAAATTTGCATAAATGTTTTTGGGACTTTTACTGTTTTTTAAAAAATTCCTTCAATGACTTCTTTTGATTTGCATGTAAATTATTTAGGGTTCTTCTTACTCTTGCGCCCCCAAAAGGGGGACCAAACCCCATTTGTAGGAGGGGGGCCAGGGGTATGATGTGATATTTATAACTCATCAACCCCCCTTAGACCAAAAGGGATATCCCTTCCATTCCTCCTGGCTGCGCTTTTTTAGTGTTTTACTGGGGGGGGGGTTCAGGGGTGGAGGTGGGGTTGTGATTAAGGGGGAAAAATATTTTCCCAAAAAGGTTTTCTTATGTTCAATGGTTTACATTGAAGCTTAAAAAAAGGCCCTTCCCCTTCCCCCCACTTACCCTTTCCTTTTTTCTCCCTGTTTGGCCCATTGGAGGAGGTGGCTTCCCCTGTGCTGTTTACATTTTTGTGTTGTGTTCCTTTGTCAATTTCTTTGCTTATATTTGTTTTTAGTTCCTCTTTCCACCTTCTTTATTTTGATTAACAGGCTGAAACCCATAGTTGTCCAAAAAAAAAAACTCAAAAATCAATTTTGCCATTTTTTTATACATCTTCCTGTAAAATGAAAAACCTTATATCCCTTTTTAAATATTTTTTCTACTTATTTATTCTGGTTGGACATAATGATATATATAAATTCCACCTTTTGGGGCTATCCCTATATTAATTTTACTTGGTAACCACCTTAAAATGCCTCAGCCAATCAGTTTACCAAACCACTCAACCAATTAACATGGAGTGCCATCAATCAGTAATATGGGAGTAAAATTTTTATTATTGTTTTTTAAATAAACTATGTTAAATGCTATCTCTTTTTTATTAGTGGCATTTTGTACCCTGGGGAAAGAGGAAAAAGAATTTTTCCTTTTCCACTAATTAAAAAATGACATACTACCCACCTCTAATGTTCTCTTACTGGGTTGGTTCATTTATAACCCTACTTAAAAAATCCACCCTGTCTGGTTGGGTAATTTAAACTACTACTGTTTATTCAATACTGGTTTAGTTATTCATTTTTTCCTTCTGCAAGATTTTTTATTTTTGATCACAACATTTTTTCTTGATTTCTTCATTATTTTATTTATAATTAATACGAATAAATAAATTATAAATATTTAAGCTGTCTTAATAAATAAACCCGCACTGTGTGTGTGTTCCCATGGGCACATTACAAATTTGATTTAATTTAAATTGACTAATATATATTAACTTTGCCATATGTTAAGATTCTTCCTTGGGGGAATTCTGATGGGTGTATTATCCCAATATAAATTAAGGTTTTTTATTGATTGAAAATTGGAAATAATTTTTTGGCTAATCTAGGGGAGGATTATATAAAGCCAGGGAATTTATGGTAGTTAACCGGCCTCCAATGTTACGGGGTCAATCTTTGATAAATAATTGCTTAAAAAAAGTTAATATTTTCTAATTTTCAAAATGGGATATGCTGGGGGAAATGTAGGGATTACATATTTTTGGGGTTGGGTAATCAATGGGAAGGGTAAAGATATATAAGGAAAATTATATTTTCCATTTTTTTTCTGGTAATTGCTTTAGAGGGGTAAAGTTAAAATTTACATCCTGGCATTTTTTCCATTTTTCCTCTAAGCTGGGTAATTTCACTAACTAAGCCTCAATAAACTAACTCTTTTCATTTTTTTACAGGGGCCTCTCCCTACTTGATCTAAAATTAACTTATTTCCCTTACTGTGATTCAAAATCTATTATTAAATTAAATTTATTCATTTGCTTATTTTTTTTTTTTTTTAAGGGGGTATACTAAAGCTCTGTAGGGGGGAAACCACTTTCTTATTTTGGGGGGGGCGGACTTTGCCTAGAAGGGAGGAATTATTTGGGGGAGTAAATTATTTATACATCTATAAAAATTTAACGGCCACATAAAACCACAATAATGCAAAACCCAGGGAAACCTAAATCCTGCCTCCTAAATTGCTTTTTTATTTAATTTATTGTAGTTTATTTGGTGTGTTTAAAAAAGGGGGAATCAAAATAACTGAAATTAGGAAATGGGGGGGGGGAGAAAATAAATTTTAACTTGGGGGGGTGCCTTATATTGTAGTAATTGATTAAATAATTTTTTTTAAATTAAATTTTTACTAAATAACAAAGATAATTAATTTTTGGAATCAAAAATATTTTATTTCAAAAGATATAAAATTTTTTATTATTTCCAGGAAGGGGAATATTAAGGTAAATCCCAGTAGCCAGAGTTATATTATTTGTTATGCCCCCCCACCTGTGCACATAGGCTGAGGGCTTCTTTGCTAAGTCTTTTAATATTTTTCCAACAAACCCAGAGGATTTCTTGGGTTCTTAGGGGCTTATATAATCTGGTAGGGTATAAAAAGGTCCCTAACAATTATATGGTTATAATTTGGCCGCATCAATTGGAATTTTTCTTTTATGGATTTCTGGTTTAACTAGGTAATTTGGGGGGGTTTAACTGGATTACTGGGTTTATTATTTTACCCCTGTATCTTCTTAAATATTTTTTTTGGGGAACTCTTTTTATAATTCTTTAACTTGTTTTATTTTCTTAATTTCTACAAAAAATTCCCTGGGATTAAAAATATTGATAAGTTTATCAGGGCTTTTTATAAAATTATTTTAATTTTTACATTTAAAAAATTTCTTTATTTCAAAACCATTATAATTTTACTTATAGAATAAAATTATAAATCCAGGGGGAGATTATTAATTTTTATTTACGGCCCCATTACCAGCTATATCCTAACAGGGGCAAATATTTAAACCACCCATAAATACCATTAACTTAGGTTTAATTATATTCTTAAAACATTTTTCAATCAGTTTCTTATGACATTACTAGTTATAACTTTTAAATCCTAACACCTATTGGTGGAAGGAGGGTGCTTTCAAGCTTTATATATTTTTTTTTCCCCCAGGTTCAAGCTTCATACCAAATCACCTTAAGGAAACTATAATCTTCCCTATTAAAAATTAAGATCCTTTTATTTTTTTTTTAAACAGCCATAAAAATTGTTATTAGGCACAAATATAGCCATAACATTTAAGTCAAAAGCTATATAAAATTAATAATATTTTATGGTTCCATATGGAATGAAAAAACAATAAAAAATGGGGGGCCACTTGTGGGGTCCCAGGGAGGGCTAAGGTTAATTTAAATACTCATCAGTAAAATATATTAGTTCCAGGTTTTCAATTTTATACTTAATTTAAAATTACAATTGGGAACTCATAAAAAGCATTTTATAATTATATTTTAAACAAAATATTTATTTTATATTTAAAAACAATTAAACTACTCTTTTTCTTGGGTGTGAATTTAAATCGGAATTATTAAAACAAATTGGTAAAATTTATTGGACTAAAAATACTGGCGATAAATCTAAATAAAAGGACTGGGTGATTGGCAGGCCGTGGGCATTAACTATTCCTCTTCTTAAATATATCCCTGGGAAAAATTTTATTAGGGGCAACGTAATAATTATTACCATATATAGGGCCCCAGCGATATAATAAATAAAATTTAACTAATATATTTTAAGTAAATAAGGACCAGATTTATAAGGGTTTCCTTTATAAGGGTGAAAAGAAATTAAGGGGGTGGAAAAACCAAAATAAACACTATTTATAATTAAATTATTTAAAAAAGGCAAGAAATACAAT
The DNA here is from genome assembly GCA_025583905.1 of Ia io. Taxonomy (NCBI): domain Eukaryota; kingdom Metazoa; phylum Chordata; class Mammalia; order Chiroptera; family Vespertilionidae; genus Ia; species Ia io. Next base: position 12,319 of record JAJQQW010001315.1, on the reverse strand, counting down.
AAAAAAAGGGAAAAGTGGGAAGGAGGGGGGATTAAAAGGTTAGAGCCATTTAAAATTTTTTTAATAAGGAGTTAGTTAATATGATTAAATCTGGGGGAAAATCTTAAGATATTAGACCAAGATTCTTTATTAGCCCAAGGGAGAAAATAAATAATTTTGGGGGGGGGGGACTTGAAATTTTAAAACAAAAGCGATTAAAATTAATTTCTAATTAGCCTAAATTAAACCGTGTTGAGTCAACATTCAAAAAAAATTTTTCCCCAACCGTTAGGGAAGGGTTTAAAAAAACATGTTTGGGGGGGGCAATTTTAGTGAAAAACCAGGTTGTAATTAATTTGCGTGAAAAGGAACATTTTTGAAAAAATCTAATTGAAACGGGATAAAGGGTGAGGGGGTCAATTGGAACAATATTTGATTTTCCTCGGTTCCAGGGGGCACATGCCTGGTGGTTGGGGGGGGGGGATCGAAATCCCCACAATGGGGGGTGTTGCAGGACAGGTAGGCGATCAATTGATTTTCTCCTCTCATCCATTGGCTTTGTTATTTTTCTCCTCTTTCCTTCCCTTTCTCTGAGAAATTCCAATTTAACAAAAATGTATTTTATAGATACAGAAGGTTTTCATGGAGGGTTTATTTTGTGGGATAAGTTGGGATTTTTGAGATTTAGGAGCTTGTTCTAGGAACTGTGGTTTGTTTTTTGTGTTTATATCGGAGTTTTGCTTTTTACCAAGGATGATAAGGGGATTATTGGTGCCCAAAGATCAAAGATTTTTTATGAGTGGATATGTATTTAATTATATTTTAGACTACGGGAATGGAGTCTTATTGTATTTATGGGGGCTTTTATTTAATTCTTTTTTTCTATATTTTTAGTGGTTTAGAGGAGTTTTAAAACAAAAAAAAGCCATTAATAAGAATTTGTTAATTTTTTTTATTTATGGGCCAATAATACCCTTATTAATTGTATTTTATTTTTAAATACTTGATTATTTTCATTTAGTACCCTATATTTATCTTTCATTATTATATAGGTACTAATGATTATATTATATTTTTTATATTGTGTTAATTTTCGTTAGTAATACTATTTAATTTATGCTATGTATAATTAATAATTTATTTCTCATTATTACTACTTTTTTTTTTTTCTATTACTCTATTATTTTTTAAAAAATCTGAATTGGCCCATTGAATAATAACATATAATTTTATTAATTAATCTTACATAATTCTACTTAGTTTTATCTTAAGTTTTACTGGGCAATTAACTTTCATATATTTTATACTATTTTATTTATATTTTTTTTTATTCTTCTATTTTTATTTCTACATCTTATCATCTATTGCTATGTTCTATATGTTTTCTTTTTTTTTTTCCCACCATGTTTTTATTTCTCATTTATTTGTTTTATTTTTTTTTAACATAAACTCTAGAGTTTTATATCTTATATGGACCCTCATTATAATTTTGGTTTTTCTTTTCATCAACTGCTTTTCAGTTTCTTTTTTTCCACTATTTTTACCAATCACATCTGGGCATTTTTCATTATTGTTATAAGATGCTAGTAAATGTATCCAATAAATTTTCACATCAAACATATTAATATTGTACATTTAAAACCCATTATGAAATTGAGCATTTAAATATCAGTCTATTGGTACTTATATTTCTATACTCCAAAATTACTTACATGATTTTTAAACTTATTACGTAATCATGAAATATTAGAAAAAAAATTAAAAACTCTCATTTAAACGTAAAAAATAGACAAGAAAATCAACAAACTACACTAAAAAAGCACTCACACTAATATAGATTACACATAATTTATAACCAAAATAAAAAAAAAATAAAACAATTAAAAGAAAACAACCACAATGTTTTTTTAACCAAAACAAATACAACACCATATAAAAACAAAAAACAAACATTCTGTTATTACTTCACTTCCCAAAACAATCCTTCACAAATTAAATTAATGTCATTTATTTTTTCATTTTGAGATTTGTTTTTAATAATATCTTATATAATGATCATCATGTTGGGTCAAACATATTATCGTTATTGATCTTTTTATCTATCTTTTTTTATAGTGTATTTGACTATATTTATTTTTATAATAATTATTAAATTCTTAAATATTATTTTTTTATATCCTGATTTTTTCTTTTCTATCATTTTAGTTAATTTTTTTGGTTTTTGATAGTGATTTATTGATAATTTTTTTATTTGTCAATTTATTTTTAGTTTGTATTTATTTTTATTATGTATTTTTTTAATTTTAATTTTCTTTTTAATTATTTATTTATATATTTTTT
>JAJQQW010001315.1:0-2500 GCA_025583905.1 Ia io | reverse complement strand
TTCCCTACTGTCTATTTGGTTGGATGTTGGGGGCATGGTAACTGTACTACAGCATGGTGTCTACACTCGTATATGAAACAATCTCACCACTGTGGCGTCGGTATAATACCATTAGGTTCTTAATGCGGTTGCTTCTAAACACCTGGCAAGCCCTCAGCTCGGGTATCTTGTTTTCCCGTATGGAATTCTGTACCTTGTTTCAAGACCCCCCGAGACGACTCACGGATTTCTTTTCTTGTTCAACCCCTCAGTCCTTTCCCCAGCTGGGATTGAGGTATTCCTTCTTATGCCTGCCCTTGGCCAGGGAACAAAACGGGTGTGTTGAGTGTTGAGCAGATTATGATTCCAGTAAATTGTGCGATTGGGGACTTGTGTGATGCTCCTTTTTTTAAAATGTTGACGGGTGCACTGTTGACTTTTGGGTTGAGGGGGAGGTTGGGGGGAGGGATGGGTGGAGTAGGTGGGCGATTTTTGGGTGATGTTAATGTGGTTGGATTGTTTATGGTACATAGTTGTGGCGGCGGTGGGTGGTGGTGTGGGTGGGGTGGGTTTAAGCATGTGTGTGCAGTCGACGTACCGTGTTCGGATAGTGTATCAGGAATGGACGCCTCGGTTGGGCCCGTGGTAATCAGCCTTGTCTGGGTCTCTTTGCTGGCTAAACATGTGGCGAAGGCTGGTGGGGTTTGGGGGGGTTTTAGGTTTAGGGCAATGGCCTTGACCCACGGGGGCCGGTGTGGACAAAAAGTGGGTTCACGCCACTCAGTGCTCGTGGTGGGCTTCTTTTTCGTGGCCGTGGACCTATGGGGGCCCTTCGGGGGGTGGCCCGGGGCTGTCGTCTCTTCTGTCGTGTGGCTTGTGCCGATGTGGAGGGGGGGCCTGGTTGGCCAAAAACAGATGAGTAAAAAAGAGGGGGTAAGGGGGAAGGTTCAAAGGGGAGTGGAGGGGAAAAAGCCAAAAAACAAAGGACTTTTACCCAAGAAAAAGGGGAAAAACAAAGAAATTGGAGTTTCAAAAAGGGGGGGGACATTTAATTTTAACTGTTATACAGGAAGGGGGTAAAAAGGCAAAACAGACAGCCCCACAGGTCCCCCCTGCTAGGGGAAGATGTGGATTTTACAGGAAAACTTGATAGTGTATCGGCAATTTTTTCTTTCATTTGGCTCTCCTCCCTTAAAACCCAAGATTGCAACCCCCCATTAGCTTTGTAAAAATAAAACCTTCCCCTTTTGATATAACTGTTTCAGAATCCCTTTATTCCAGTGGGAAACCCCTCCTCCCCCAGCTAAATATGAGTTTACTCAAGAGGCCTACTGGGGATAATTTTTGTGGGGAGAAAAAAAAAAAGGGAAAAGGGATTCCAAAAAGGTATTTTTTTAAAAGAGTTTTTTCCCCTCTTTTAACTTTACTTCTGATATGGGGTAGGGCACCTTTAATATTCCCCAAGTACCAAGGAAGGAGGCATTTTAGGGTGCTCGATTTGGTGGGGGGAAAAAGGGTCCAATTTAGGGAGGAAATTTGAACATTTTTACCTAGTTTTTGGGATTCATTTTTGCTTGGGGGGTAATTTTAAAGGGTTTGGAGGTTGGATAAAGTTGTTAAAAAGAGGAGGGAAATCTTCATTTAACAGAAGTGGCATTTCTAATATTTGCCATTAACAATATTCTGACTTGTATTCTTAATGGGTCGGCCCCTAATTTTTCTTGGTTACCCATTTCAAATGGATGTGTTGGGTCATTCCCATTCCACCACCATAGCCAAAATAATAACTATTGTCCACCCAATTAAAAATCCACAAAGGAACAAAACATTTCCTAGGTATATTCCATTTTGGGCCCCAACTACCCCTTCTTTGGTTTTCTTCCCCCCCTCATTTCATTTTTTCCCACCCAGATTTCTTTTCTGGGAGGGAGTATTGTGTTTATCCAAAGGGACAAACAAAATCAAAAGCCTTTTTTCCTGGCATTTTTTCAACCAATCTAATCCGGGATGAAATTTATGTACACCCAGGGGAAAGAGGGCCAAAAAACCACGGGTTGGTTGGAACTCTCAGTCTCCATTGGGGGGCTTGAAAAAATACTCCTGGAGGTCTATGGGGGATCTTTCCACGGCACTGGGGTAGGGTCCGTTTAACCTTTTTATCACTGAGTTCAATGTTCTGGCTACTTTCCCTTTCCCATTTGGCTTTTTCTTGGGGCCGACCTTGGGGTCTTGACTTCTTGACCTATGAAGGGTGGGGACTTAGGTGGAGTACGCCCGGAAGAAAATCTTTTCTTTAGCAATAAAAATCACTTGTTTATCTTTTCTCCTCCTTTTCTCTCTTTCTTGTTTTTCCCCTTGGGGGGGCTTTTTTATTTTTCTGTGGGTTCTTTTCCTTTTTTTCCCGGTCATTTGCCCCTGGGGCTCTTTCTCTTTTTCCATTCCTGTTTTAGTGGGTTTTGCCACATTTTGCTTTTCCCTTTGGTTCTTTATGTTCTTGTCTTCCTTCTACTTATTATCCTTT
>JAJQQW010000712.1:0-16669 GCA_025583905.1 Ia io | reverse complement strand
AACGCGGGGGGAATTAAAAACGTGCCTAACTTTTTTCCCGTTCTGGTTGCAATTGGGAAATGTATGCCCCCAAAACCAAACTGAGCCACTTTCGGCTGGGGCCCCTTAAATAAAAATAATTTTTTAAAAAAGGAACACAAAGAATAGAGGAATAAAGAAAGTTTTTCCCCTGGCATATCTAATTGCCAATTTCAAAAGAAAAGTAAAAGAAATGGAGAGAAAGATTAATTCACAAGAAATAAATAGGGACTAATTAGATATTTTTTTTTTACTAAATAAGGACCAGAATTTTCTCCAGATACAAAGAAAACAAATTATTACATAAAACCTTCAAGTCCCTCCATCTCCATCGACAAAACATCATGTTTTTAACCTTTTAACAGTATTTTATTTAGAAACACCCAAAGACCAAAGAATCTTAAAAAGCCGAGGAAAAGGATATCCCCCCACATGATAAAATAGAAAAAATAAAAAGTTTGAAACAACGGACCTTAGAACCGGGGGAGCGGGGTCAGAGGAAAAAAGTAATAATAAATCCCTCCAAAGTACCCCTCTCACCTGAAAAAAAAAATGTTTCAAACTCTGTTAACCCACTGGATATTATTAACCTTCCCTTAGTGGGTTTTTTTTGATGAAAAAATTTTTCCACTTCCCCATAAGAAAACAAAAAGAAGGGAATTTAAAAAATTATGTAAACACTGAAAAATGGGAAAAATTAAATAGTCAAACCCAAAAATTCAGGTTTTAGTCCCCCTTTTTATTGGCCTTTTGGACAATATCAAAAAAAAAACCATTTTAAAAGTCTTAAATTCTTTAGGCCCCCCTTAGGAGCCTAAAATGGCTTCTTACCAACTCTGCCACTGTAAGTCTCCCCCCCCCCGCCCCCCCTACCCTGGGGCTAAAAAAAAGGGACCCTGCTGTCTCTTGAGCTCCTACTTTAAAAGAGGTCCCCATCCTAATCCACTTTGGAAGATACAGAGGCCCTCAGCCCTAAACAGAGGGCACAACACAACCCATAACCTTACTCAAACGCTGCCTCCCAACCCCAATTAACCCTACCCACCCTGCTTTACAACCCATCAGGGTAGAGGGCCCCCAAAGGAAAACATTTGCCAGCAAATATTCGCTTTCCTGTGTACCCATCAAAACACAAAGGAAACCTGCCACATGGAACCAGTCATGAAAAGGGTGGGAATAAATGTTCCACCCGCCCGTGAAATAATCAGGGATGGAACCTAGTTTTGTACACAGGGAAAGATTTTGAGTAGTGGGAATGCCCCTTAAGGTAAATGAAAAAAAAAGAAACTAACAGTTGGTCCAAATATTTTCCCTTTCAACCCCTAAATGTTAATAGAGATTCTTTGCAAAGCACAGTAAATCAAAATTTTTCCCAGTAAATGGATGGTCCCCAATCACCCCAAATATTTGTTTTTTCTCCCCCCTGTTTTTTTTTCAATTTGTAGTTTTGTCAAAAAAAAAAAGGAATGTAACGCAAGTGACTCGGAGAAAATAATTTATGCAATATCAAAATCATTTTTAATTAACTCCCCTCCCCCTAAAATTTGTAAATTTCAGGTTCCCCCCTAGTAGAATGGCCGTGCAAGAAAATAATAACCCAATTACCCCCTTTAATAAAAATTTGGGGCACCTAGATAGAACCATTTTAAATTAAAATTGCAATAAAAAAAATTTTTGCGCCAGGTAAGTTTTTATTTGATAATCATTAATTATAATATTTATTTTTTACAACTTTTTACTTTTTTGTTCACAGATTGGACCATTCTATTGGCTCAATATAATGTTTTGATAGAGAAACAAAATTACTTATTTTTATTTTTTTGCATTATAATAAGAATTTTCCAATTTTTTGGAATGAAATAATCATTTTTGTAATAGGTTATTATGAGAATAATTATGTTTTTGCCCTTTTTACCCTTTTATCACTCTACTCTTTACTTGCCAAGGAGAAAACATAATTTATGAAAATCCTATAATCAACATAGATGTGGATATTTTGATTGAAAAGAAAGGGGCAAGAAATAAATATATCAAAAAGTGTGGTCAGAATGTATTTTGTCTTTAAAATTTTCTTATTCCAGGTAAATAATTTGTTGATCCACCCAAGAAACATCTAAAATCATGTGGCAAATAATTAAATTCAAGTTAAATCTCCTCCTTCCTATTTTTTTAACTGACCCCCCACTTAATCATAAAAAAATTTATTTATTTTTTTAAAAATTTTTAGTGAAAAAGTTATTTTCCATCCAAGGCCAGGAGGGATTTATTTTTATTTTTATCATTATGGTTTTTCTTTATAAAGTATTCAAATATCCTGAGACAACTGGATAAATAATATGTAACATAAGAAATACAACAATATAATACACACAAAAAGGGTTGGGTAGGGGTTGGGCCAAGCTAAACAGTTAGGTTAGTGGACAATAACATGCCAAAAAAAAAATAAACTAACACAAGAAAACAAACTCAAAAACCCTCTGGTTAACACATAATCCCCACAACTGTGGTAACCCATTTCCTCCTCCAGCACCAGTTAAAAAATAAGCCACATAAATCCCAAATATAATAAAAGGCTTAATATTCCAAATCGAACCCCGAGGACTGGCTGAAGAAGACTTGGTCCCTCTATGGAAACGCGGCAAAATGGAACCGCGCGATCAGTGAACCACCCGAGGGGGGGGCAGCAATGTTTTCAAAAAAAACCACGCAGGGGAGCTTGGCCCTCTAGCCCTCAGGCCTGGGCACGACCCTGGGTTGGTTCCAGTTTGGGGCATTTCCCCACAAGGGGGAGTAGCTTGCATACAGCTGAAAGCTCAAATGGGCTGGCCGAGGCGCAGCCGAAGCCGGTGGGAGGCCCCATCCCCCTGCCCACCACATCCAAAAAGTGGCTAAGGATGTCCCCCACTGACAGCTATAGGTCTCCGCTCCCCAAAAAAGGGCCTTCCTGCGACCATCCCCTGAGGGCACTTTACCCCCCCTGGACTGGCGAGAGGGGTTGCAAGGCTTTGGCCTGTAGGATGACCCCCCCTCCGACCGCCTCCCCAAGGTGCACAAATCTCCCCATGCATCCCCACCGGGCCACCTCTAGTTAGATACATAAATGCATTATTATATTTTATAACCCCCTGAAATACCAGACGGCTAAAATGTATTTATATAAATAAGGGATAGGCCCAAATCCCCCAGTAGGCCCCTCAATTTTCAAGAATGTCTTTTATCCCCTTTTCAATTTGGTTGGTGCAAAAAATAGCCCATTCCTTATTCTAAACATTTGCTTTCTCAGTAAATGCCCAATAGTGTAAGGGCAAAAACACCAGAAGGAACCTCTTGAAGGTCACCCCCCCAAGCCCCCAGCATATTTTTCAGAAAGAAATCGCTAAATGTAACTTTTCTAAACCCTCCCCACAGCCAGGAAAAAAATGATCACGTGTATCTTGACCCATGCACCAAAGGTGTTTAGAAGGGAAGAACTTGAAAAGATTTGGCAGTAACAGTAGGTGTAATTACCTTTCCCTAAGTTCACAGTGAAAAAAGGGCAATGAAAAAGTTTAAGTAACCCAGGCACACAATAGTTTACGCAAGGCAAACAGAAAATTTGAAAACATAGGCAGTTTTAATTTGGCTTATTTGTCACCGTGGCTATACAAACCAAAAATCCTGAAGAACATTGAAGAAAAACCCTGTTAAGTGCCTTCTAGGCACGTGGGCAAGATGTGAAAATTCAGGGGGCACCCAAGGTTTTACCCTCGTAAATAGTCTCAAGGGAACAAACAGGGGAAAAACCGTAAAAAAGTTTTAATAATTTCAAGAGTAAAAATTCTTACAGTGGGATCTGACCCTCTACAACTTCACCCAGCCCAATTATCTTGGTTTTTATTAAGTTTAAGCGCAAACGTTTTGTATAACTAAGGAAAGATATCCAAAAGGGCCTCTCGGCGGTGTTTTTTTTTGTTATATTTTTTCATTTTCTCCTCCCACCATCTTTCCCACAGCTTTAAGCAGGAAGCCCCATTCCAGCCCCAGGAAAAATCGTGGTAAATACCAGAGAAGAACTGGAGGCTCTGGCCTCTTTAAAAAAAACCCCTGTTTTCCTCAGGGCAAAATCCCACGTTTATAATCCCACTAAAGTGTTTCCTCACTTCTTTTTTCCATTCTTTCCTATAATAAAACATAAAAAAACCCTATGGGGGGGCCCCTCCTTCCTGGATCCACGGCACCCCAAGAACACCCACCCCTGCTGGGCAATTAAATGAAACTCCCGTGGGTTGGGCACAGTGCCGCGTGGCCCCCCAACAGTTCTCTGTTTATGTTTAAGTGTATTTCTTCCCTCCCCCTCGATAAACTTAATTTTTTTTTTTAATTCTACAGCACAACAAGCAACTAGTGGACCATGTGGTTAACCCCATTCACCACTATTAAAGAACATTTTTTTTAACACTCACCAGAATGTTGTGGGGCTGCACCCCGCCCCCTAAACCCAACCGTTGAAAACACAACACATCCTCCACTTTAAAACCTTAAAAACCCCGGGGAAAGGAAAAAAGATTCCACAATAAAATAACCTCCCATGATACAGGAAAGAATCTGTATATTGACCAGAAAAAAGAGTTGGAAAAAATAAAAACCCAGTTGGGAGATGTAATATTTAAGTTCCAAAAATAATTTATCCCAAACTGTATTATTTATGGTGAAGTTTTAAGTAGAAACTGGTTATTTATGTTTTTTTAAGGAGTTACCCCTTAAAATGCTATGGGGGCCAAAAAAATTTACAAAAAAATTAATGGACTGGGAAGAAAAGTCCACAAGATGGTTATCCAACAAAATCATTGAAAAAGGTGTGGGTGGGGTGGCAAAGAAAGTGAAAAAGAAATAAAATTGTACTAATATTCCTTATTTTGTTATTCCTGAGGAAAAAAAAAAACCCGTGTTAAAGTTTAGTACCCCATATCCCAATGGGCCACATCTTAATAAGCAAGGGAAAATGTTTTTTAGGTGGGCACCGAGGGGCCAACCACTGCCAGACCTAATACGTCCCCTGTCAGGCAGAGTTTTTTTCATTCCAAGGAAAAAACAAAGAGCCCATTCTACCTTTGGCCTCAATTTAAACAGAAAGAATTCACAATATAGCTAATTTGCAGTTAAATTAATTTGTTGTATGGAAAAAAATTTGAAAAGTTCCTAAGTAGGAAAACATTGGAGGTAACAGCGAAAAAGTGAAATAACTAACTTTAGGCAAAGCGATCTACCAACTCCCCCCCCTATAGGCAATGTGGGACCAGAGGAGAAAACAACTGATGCTATTAGAACCCCTCCTAAAGGCTTCAGAAGGAACAGGTTTTTCCAGCCCTGTTCCAGGCCTTGTTGACTATATATTCACCATGAGGGCAAAAAGAAAAAGCATGAGACTGGGGGACCGAGAACCAACTGATTGCCAGACCGGGCAGAGGGCAAAGGAAACCAAAGTACTTGGGGGGGGTGAACATGGAAAGCAAATTAAAAAGGGAAGAAAGCAATTCCCTTTTTTCTAACATCTTTCCAGTGGGGGGTGGTCCCCCCCATCCACTGCCCCCTTCCTCAACCTTGGGAACTTTACCACCAAAGCGAAGTACCAGCTGACAGACGGTGAAATTTTGTAAGTTTTGCAGAAGCCCCACCAATCCCCAGTGCCCAACAAAACCAAGCGGGTTAGAAAAGGGAAATTGGGGGCAAATGCAAACCTGATGCGCAAATCGACAGCTTTTCCAAATAAACCGCATAACCGGCATTTTTTTCCCCCCCAGACCCTCCCCCCCCGTGCTCCCAGGGTTTTTGGGGCAGTTGGGTGGGTCGCCCCCCCCAGCCCTCACCTTGGGGGAATGAAAATGGGCAAAATCACAACGTGCCCCCAGCATCCCTGGGGTCATGCATGACCCCTCCCCTCCTCTTCTCTCTATTCTTGGGGGCTGCTAATGTCCCCCAAGCCTAGAAGGTGAGCCCACCGGGGATCCCCCAACACCCAGGAAAGGGGATAACAACCTTAACAGATGGGCGAGCGAGCAATTAAGAAATAAAAAAAGAACCTGGCCGTCCCCTTGATAATAAACAACTGAAAGGCACCTATGAATGAAGCAAAAGAAAAACAGGTTTAATTTGGGCCTTGTTGAAAACCTTTTAAGTCCTTTTAAGTAGGGGGCCAAGGGACGAAAAGGGAATAAATATAATTATAATGAAACGCAAATGAAATTGTGTGAGGAAAACCAACAAGTAAAAGCTAACAATATTCGTTTTTGGGGGTGGTACAAAGCGAGAATCAAACCTTTAAACAACTATTGCCTCCTGTTAGAAAGGTGAGAACGCCCGTTAACGTAAGAAGAAAGGGTTGAAAAAATAATATGAAAAAAAGATTATGGCCTTGGGGAAAATGCCCAACTACAGTAAAATTAGAAAGGTCAGGGGCAAATAATGGATATGGGGGGGCAAACTAAGTGCAACAACAGGATGGCAAGGTATTAAAATGAGACCCCAAAAACTATTTAAGAAATGGGGAAAAAAAAATCCCTCATCAAAACAATAATAAATAAACCCCTTTCCCCCCCTCCCCTCCCATTCCCTGAACAAACAAAAAAACCCTCAACCGAAAAATATAATTGTTTTAAGAGAGCAACGCCAATGCACATAAGCCTCTGGGGGTCCCACAAAATTTCTAATATCCCATGAAATTGAACTTTAGCCATAGTTTTATACAACCCCCCAATTATTCAACACTCATTGTGTTGATTGGTTTAAAAAACTAACTCAATATGTATACAACAGACTAGCCAAGAACAATCCCCCCTGAGGGAGGTGTGATCTTGTGGGAAATTGGGCAGGGGCCCAAATATCCCTTTGACTTCCGTACGAAGAAAATGGGTAGTTATTTCTCCCATTGATTGGGGTAAATAAGACCCCCCCAACTGTTCCACCCATACCAGTCCCACACACAAGTGGACCAAAGATTTTGGGGGCCTGGGAGAGAGAAGTGTTCCCCCCCCCGAAAAAATGGGAGGCCTGGGGGCCCTGGAGGACGCTGCGGGAAGGGTTGGGAAGCTTAACCAGTCCCAGCTCTCAGGGGGGACTTGAGGAGTGGAGGCAAAGGGCCTGCCCGGAAAAAGTGGGGGATGCTGGTTTGCCTACTGTGTATTGCCTTGCGCTTTTTTGTGGCTGTTTCTCTCCTTCCTCTCCAGTTAAGGTTTAAATTAATTCCCCACACGATTCCCCTAAACCAATCAAGAAGAAAAAAAGCCCCTAACTATGTAACCTGCCCTTAAAAATGTTTTCCCCCACCAGGACCCCCCCCCCCCCAGCCCTCTTCGCATTGTTTGGGTGACCGGGGGGCCGGGGGCGGGGGGCGGGGCTATGGTTTTGGTGCAAGTGTAGGAGGACCAGCTCAGCAAGCAAGGCGGAGAGGCCAAAGCCGGCCCTCCTGTGCTTGTGGGCCCTCTCGGAGCTCCCCCACCCGACACCTCCCCCCCATGAGTTCCCCTCCCTTGGGGACCTTTTCCGTGTGGGCCCGGGTTTGCTAGCCCGTAAAAGAGGCGGGGGCTGCCCGCCTTTATGCCCCTGCTCCCTGAGGTCTGGCCCAGGTGTCGCCGTCCCACTCACCCAGGCCAAAGAAAAGGCCCTCTGGGCCCCCAGTTTTCCAGTTCCCCTCGACCAACCACCAGCCCTTCCTAACCTGCAAACAGAGGCAGGGGTTCTCCAGCCCAAAGGGCCCCAACCCCAACAGCCACCCGGGCCAAAGGGGCACCTTCCTTCCACAAGCCGGGTTTATGTGGGTTTTTCTTTGCTTTTCGATTATTGTGGGGACCGGGGCCAATTTTAACTTGTTTGACTTTTTAGAGTGAGCTTCTTAACAAAACAAGCCTTGTGGTTGGATAAAGGAGCTGTTGGGCCTTACCAAGCCGGAAGGGTAAAAAAGGCCCCCCGTCCCACCCACCAGGCGTGTTGTGGCCCCATCCAATCGTGCTGGTTGGCCAAAAGGCCCTGGGGGAATGCCCCGGGGCAATGTTTTTTTTTTTTGCCAACCAGGCCTTCCCCAGGCATGTCAGGCCCCTCCCCTCCGGGCGGCCCGTGTGTGGTGGATCCTCCCCGGGGTGGGGGCCTTAGCCGGGGGCGTGGGGAGGGTGAAATCCGAGTGGAGCTAGCAACTGCCCCGTTGCAGGGCGGGCTGGGGGGGACCGCGGTCCACCTTAATTCGGCTGTTTTGGGCGGCTGCCCCTGTTTTCCCCGTTTGGGTGCCCGCAATGAGGAGAATGGAGATCGGTTCCCAATGGTGATACACTGGGGAAAAGAAGGGGCTGGTGGCACAGAGGAATACCCCAGCCCGGCCCCCCGCGGCTGGCGCTTTACCGAATCAGAGAAAAGCAGTGTGGCGCCGCTGGTGGAGAGCAACGTGGGGTGACAGGAGACGACGCGACAAAGCTAAATGGGGGGGGTTTTTCAATTTGGGATAAGGTTTTTATTGGGGAGACCGGTTCCCCAGGAAAAGGCTTGTAACAGTCCCCCTTGGGGTGGGAATTGCCGATGGGGTCCCCTGCCCCGTTGCCCGTGTCCAAACTGCCCACCCCTTTCAAGTCAAGGTCCCCCAAGGGTCCCCAAGAAGCCCCTTCACAAAAGGTGGGGATGTGTTCGGGGTACCTTGGGGGCGTCCCATGGGTGGGGGGGGTCCTCCACACCCCCCCCACCCCCCACCATCAGTGGCCCCCCTGGATCCCTAGGGGGAGGGGAAAAAAAAACCCTGGGATCCCCCAGGGACCCCCGGGCAAACCCCCAAGCAAAAAAGGGGGGGGTGCAAACTTCAGTATGGTTTTTAGGCAAAGTGGGTAAGGGAGAAAAAGTTTTATTGAATAAAGGGGGGACTGCATACGATAGGGGTTTGGGGCAAAAGTTGTTTGTGGTCCCCACACTGGCCTGCTGGGTCCCTATCGGGGCCAAAGGAAAGGAGTGGGTAGGTTGTGGTGAAGAACGCGCAGGGCAGAAGAGGCCCCCTTTGCGGGAGGGGCCCCTGCCCTGCAATTGACAGAACCCCTGGGGCACCCCCATCCTGAAAGGAGCCCCAGCTCAGCCCCCCCCACAGTGTGACCCCACAAGAAAAGGGCGGATGCTCTTTTGAGGCCCCCCTTGCCAAAGGTTCCATAGAGGCCTTGGGTATGAAGCAAGAATTAGAGTTTTGAAAAAGTCCCCAGGTTATTGGGTGACCACAGAGGGCAAAAGGAAAGGCCTTTTGAAGCTGGAAATATTTAACATAAAAAGGCCTTGGTTATTTTTTAACTAAAACTACCTAAATTGAAAAAAAAAAAAAAATTAAATTTATACTTAACCTGATGATATCTCTCGAAGCTGGGAAGTACTTTTTAGGAAAGTTAAATCCAAAATTTTTGATTTTTTAAAAACAAAGTGGCAATTTTTAAGTAATAAATTTTTACAGAAAGGTTTCACGTAAAAATGTCACTAAGAAGATAGGCGAAAGCAGTAAGGCAACTGGGGTTGTAAAATAAGGAAATTTATAAAAGAGTCCACGTTAATCTTATTCGTTTTAAAAGGGGGAATTTTTGGGACTTTTTTAAATTGGGAAATATTTGGTAAAAATTATTATTTTTACAAGAAAAAAGGTTGCAAGGATAAAATATGTATAAAAAAAATAAAAAGTGGGGGATTTCTCTCAGTCAAGGCCAACCAATTCCCATACTATCCTTTCTCTCACCCGGTGTTCCATGGGCCTTGGCACCCCCCCTGCCAAAATACACCTACCTGGTTTCCCCAGGTCCCCCCTTGCCCAAGGGGAGAAAAAGAAAAGCACCTAGTCCCCATTTGGCACCTTTCCGTTATGAAAAGAAAAAATGAACAGTGGGGTTGTATTAACAACTCCCCAAAGAAAATAGCCAAAACATTGTTCCGTTTTTTTACCGTAAGAGCTTGGGTTCCTTAGAAAAAATTTTGGAAATTAGTTTTTTTTGGAAAAGTAAATATTAAAAGAACACTGAAGTGCCAGCTGGTTTCTGTTTTTAAAACTTTTTCAAGTACCAATTTTTCCTTCCTGACAAACAAAGGAGTCCCAAAAGGAAATGTTGTTTTAACTAACGTAATTTAATTGGTAAATTGGAATTGGTACAAAAAAATACCAAACCCTAGTGGATAGTATTTTTTTATTTAAAAAGTGAAGAGAAACGTAAGTTATTTTCTTATAGAAAATGTTTGAAATGGATTTTACACTAAAATCAGTTTATTTTAGTAGTAAATAAGGTAAAATTATAGTTTGTAACAATTAAATTAAATAAAAATATATACCAAGGGCTTACAACAGGTGGTGGGTTTTTTTTTTAGGGGTGTTGTGTGGGTGTGGGGTGTGTTTATTTATTTTTGTTTTTTCTTGGGCTAGCTAGCTGTTTTTTAAAAAAGCGAGACAAAATAAAATCCCTATGAGCACACCCAATAATCCCATTGAAATTAACTACTTTCTTTATGGAAGGCCTCCCTCCCTAATGAGGGAAGGGTGCAATAATGTGGGCCTGTCCCAAAGTAAGAAAACTACATCCTTACCATATACATAAATTGGAAGCAACTTTTAAATGTATTATAATCACTCATATTAATCTCTTCACAACAAAAAATTGCACAAATCCATGGTTTCTATTCCTTATGGGTTTTTGGTGAATTAAAAACGCTGAGCCCCCCGAAAGCCTGAGCAAGCAATAATCCTTCCCCTTTCAAAGGGGCACACAGTTTAAGAAAAGCAACTACAAGCAGCTATGAGGAATTCCCTGTTAATGGGGGGGGTAAATGTATTTTTTCCATAGAGGGAATCTTATACCCATTTTTCTATTTCTTTAAAAAACCCCTGGGCCCTCTCAAACTCGTTTCTCACTTCCCGAAACCCATCCCAAAAGCCCCCAGGGAATCCCATTTTTCTAGGTGCCCATAAAACCTTACTAGAGGGAAACAATGGAGAAATAGTTATTAAGATACACAAGGAGGTTTTTTGGTTAGCCTCCAAATTGTTTTTGAACTCCTCGAAAAACAGGGCCATTTTTAACAGCCCCCGGTTGGTAAAAAACAAAAAATATAAGGAAAAAAATGGAGAGGCCCTGGCCTATTTTCTACTGTTACGAAGGTTAAAAGCACCCTTTATTAAATGTGCGAAAAAGGATCTGTCATGGCCTTGTTGGCCCCTAGCTATCACTGGATGAGGTTAAAAAGCTATTTGGAGAAATTATAATCACAGAAGTGGGTAGACCAAGAACCCATGGAGGAAGAAAAACATATTGCAAAAAAAAATGTGAAGATTGATAGGCCCCTGCTTTCCTTGGGTTTTTGGGGGAGACATATTTGAGGGAGGTCTATTTGAAAAGGGGATGGAGTTAACTCCAAACCAACATAAGGGGCCCCTGTTTCCTTACTTGGACCCCCCCACCATTTTTGAGGGTCAACTTTAAATGATAGATGCCAAAGGGAGTTAGACGATTGAACCCCTAGCAGAGAATAGGTTTTTGGGAAATTCAAAATGTCCAAATGCAAATTGGGGTTGTTTGGCTACTGCCTTTTCCAGTGCTCTCCCTGGCAAAAGAGAACCCTTGCAAAAGCCCCCCCTGGGGAAGACTGCCATGTTGTATTAGTGGCAATGGGGGGCCGCTAAGAAAGCAAATACAGGAAAACCCCAGGAGGGGTGCCTTTTTTTAAGTCCTGGGACCTTTTACAGGACCCGCTATGTTTTTAGATGAAAATGTTGGGGGAGCCCCCCAGGGCCCAAGCTTTCGCAAATTAGGGGGCCGAAGACTCCCTCCCAGAACGGGGCCAGAGGAAATATGAAGGCTAAAGAAAGCTTTCCTGGACACCGCCAAAGCAGGCCAGGGGCCACGGAAAAAGTGGTTGGCTGAGAAAACCTTTGGGGCAAAGCCCCCTGGAGTCAGTAGCTGGAAAAGGGTCAGTGACATAGGGTGAGTTATGAGAAGAACCAGAGTGGCCAGAAACCTCACCCGACCCAACATCAAGCGGGGGGGACAAGAAAGCCCGTGTTAACCAGTTTGATCAAAAAGGCCAGGGGCCCTCCCTAGCCACCAACAGAGGGGGACCGCAAGAACTCAAAGGAGGCAACAAAAAACCAAGCCAAAACAACAGGGTGGGACCAAGCTTTTCCCTCGTGATTGCTTGTTTATTTTACGTAAATTGGAAAAAATCCCCCTCCGAAGGCCAAAGTGGTCCCCCCCCCATTTGGGGAAGAAACGCGGACATGGAGGGTGTGCAAAATCCCCTCCCCTGAGGAGAGATGGACCACCCCATCCTGCACAAAAAACAAACACCTGGGTGAAAACGTTAGCCCAGAGGACTGGGTGTCCTTTCAGGAAAAGCCCGAGGAAACTTAGGAGAGGGGGAAAAAACAAGAAAAAAGATGTACCTGGGGCAAGGGGAAAACTGTTCCAGGTCCACTGTGAAAAAAGCACTCACGTAGCAACAAATACAAAAGTGGTCCCCTCCAGAAAGCATTTTGGTATTTCCCCTTGCCCTTTTGGTTCCTTGTGGGTCACCCAAACTTTCCTGAGCCGCCCTTTTAAAAAATGTATAGTAAAACCAAGAAAAACCCCTGGCAAGCTACACCCCAAAAAAAATGAGGCTGAAATTGCTTGGCCCCCTCTTCTCCGGCAGAACAATAATCATAAGGTGAGGGCCAGCAAAGCAACCAGGAAAAAAGCCGGCCTCCCTTGCAACAAGCCTGGGATCGGCTAGCCCCACCGTGCAAAAGGCCAGCCCCCCGGAGTGGGCTTAGGGGCTGGGCAGAGGCCGCTGCCCTGATGGGCAAGTGGATGGATGGTTGTCACACCCCCCCCTGGGGATTTTGGTGACCAGGACAGGGAGCTTCTGCAAGTCCCCACACAGAATAGGCGGTGGGCCAGCAAGGCCACACAAGGAAGCCCAGTAAGAAAGCCCCCTAGCCCGAGGGCAAAAAATTGGCTCCATAATCAGTGGGAACAAGAGCCCAATTCGTCCCTGCCAAGACAAATAGAAGGGACCCGCAGGTTTTATCGATTCCGTGACCCCCAAGGGCCACAATGCTCTATTGGGGTTATTGCAACAGGCCCTTGAAATCCCCCAGTTAGGGGGCCGTGTCAAAAGGGAAGGCAAGCCCAATCAAAATGTTCCCTCACACCATTGAAGTTTATTCTCCTCCCTCTCTCTTTCCCCATCCCTCCCCCTCCCCCTCTCCCCCCTTCCCCTCCCTTCCCCTCCTCCGAAAATCAACCAAAAAATATAATAAAAAAAAAATAAAAAAATAAAAAAAATTAAAAGTGGGCCCAGAAAGAGAACCCAAGAACCAGAAAACTAGAATGAATGCTTTGAATTAGCTGAAAGCAGGGTCACACTTTTAGCACAATGGGAAAGCCCTGTATTTTTACCCCCCCCTGGGGGCAACTTTACTGGCCCAAACTGTTTGTTTCCAGGAAATAAAATTTTTCACAAGGGTTTCCCTTCCCTTTAATCCTTATTTTGGCCCATTAATTATGCTCCCAAGGGAAGGGTTTTTAAGGTGGGCAGCAGGTTGGAAGTGGCCCCCCCCCAGCTTGCCCCATGCCCCTAAAACTCCCCCCCCAGGGGCATGGCGAAGAGGGTTGTTACCCTTGTACTGCTTTTTACAGGTGTTCCTCCGTAGTGGGGGGTGGATTTTGTTTTCCCCAAAATAAATAAAAAACCCAAACCTTTTAATGTCAATGGCAGAAGACTCCTCACCTCCCCCCCAATTCTATAATAATAAAAAGGGTAAATATGCTAATTTGAGAAAAGAACGGACGTTTCTCTCCAGGAAATGTCCCCCATTCCCGATAAAGGGCTTGGGGCCCAGAAGGGGAAGCCCAGTGCCTTGGGCAAACTGGGGGGAAAAGGAATGGCCCACACCTGTTGGTGCATGAATATTATCGTGGCAAAAATCGGGCCTTCTAGTGGTTTTAAAAACAACCGGTCCCCTTTTTCAGACGACTGGGGTAAAATTCACCAAGGGAAACTAACCAGCAACCCCCAACCCCCCCTCCCCACCCCCTTACCTTGAGCCTAAACCAGGTGCAAGTCCCCCCCCACAAGCTATCAGAAAACCACTGTGGGTTATGGTGGTTGGAACCCAAAAACGACGCCCAAGGCCTAGGAGCCCTGGCCCGCCCCCTCTCCTTCCTCCTCCCTTGCCGCCTTCCAGCCTGAAATGGGTCCCCCCCCCTGGGGAAACCAGGTGGGGTTTTCGGCCAAACCTTGCCTGGGACACTGCGGGCCTTTCCGCGAAGCCCACTATGCGGTGCGGCTCTTTTAAGCCCCCCCATGAGTTGGTTTTCCTAAAACGAACTGTTCCTTTCCTTCCTATATTTACTTTCCCAATATAGAACTCTCTTTCTCAGAACAATCTCTCAACGCCCAGGGGGCCCCGAAAAAACCGACCATCTACATTGCTCATGTGCGAGCATGCGGACCATACGAAGTAATTTTCCAATCGCAACGTGGTCACAAAAACGCGCTGCCGCGCACCCGCATGAGGTTGGAATTAAATTTTTTGGTGGAAGCGCCAACACTTCCCAAGGGGGCAAAAATGGCCGCATGGTAGTGCCTCCCCGCGAGCCCGCGGTCTTGGGCCGACGACCAAACTGGACACTGGGAGGAATGAAAGGAAAAACCTTTCCAAAACGGAATGAAGGGTTAGGAATTGCCCTATTTTAAAATGAATGTGTTTTCCCATGGTACCCCCGCTGGGGGCAAAAGGGCACCTGCCAAACTGCAAAAATGCCATTTGTAAAGGGAAGTCCCAGGTTTATCCCCCTGGGCTTTTTGGAAAAGTAATCCAAATGTTTCACAAAACCCACTTGTTTTTTTTGTCTACAAGACCAACACCCATTTTAGTTAAAAATCAACCTGGATTTTCGATTTAATGGGGAAAGGGATTTTGTTCCACAACTTTTACACAAAGAGGCCAAAAAATTGGCAATCCAGGAGAGCAGGTTTTCCCCCCAGTAGCCCCAACAGACCAGAGCCCACTTTTTGTAGATTATTTGCCCACCCAATTGTCCCCCACCTATAGAGGCAGCAGATGCCCCGGGAGCCAGGCCCAAGGAGTGGGTCAACTAGCTTTATACTGATATGATTTAGTGTTGAAATTGTGGATAAGAAGTCCCATTCCCGGTTAGGGTTTTATTTAGCGGGTTCCCCCCCCTGGGTAAAGAAAAACTCCACAACCATTTGTTTGTTTTTTTTTCATATAAATTTTTAATGGGTAAATTTTTGCTTCTTTTCGCTATTACGCCCAAAAATTCCAAAAAAGGTTTTCAATTAGGAAGCCCGCCTCTGACTTTGGTTGGGGGGGAGGGTGGCGGGAAGGGTAACGTACTTTGAATGAAAAGTCACGGTTTTGGACATAAGAGGCCCCAACGACCGCTTTTTGAAAAAAGCAGCTTCTGAACGGCTGAGACCCTGGAGGGGCCGGCCTTTCCGGGGGATCTCTACCCCGCGCTGAGCGCGTGGTTTGCCGCCCCAGGGGCGGAGTGTGGACTGCGGGGGGTTCCCTACATGCCGTGTGCTCGTTTTTTCCCACCCCACTTTCATCTCCTCCCTTGGAGCCTTTCCCTGGGTCAAGGCCTCGGGGGTACCCAAAGCTTGAGCGGAAGAACAGCGAAAGGGGGGGGCCAGGGTTTCCAAAAAATTTTCCCCCTTTTTGGGGGGGTTTGGGAATTTTTTCCCCCCAGGTAAGAGTGGGGGGAGGGGTTTGGGGTTCCCCCTTCAGGGAAGGGGAGTTTTTTGGTTTCCCCTTCCCCCGGGGAAAGGGAAAAATGGAAAAAAAAAGGGGGGGGAAAATTTTCCCTTTTTTTTTTCATTTCCAAAAACAAAATTAGCCCCTAAACCCATTTTTTTTTGGCCCCCAAGGGGGGGATGAAAGCCCGTTGGCCCCCTGTGGGCCCCCGGGAAAAAGGGTTTCCCGGGGTTTTTTCCCTTTTCCGTCCCCAAAGGGGAAAAAAAATGCCCCTGGTTTTTTTGGGGGGGGCGAAAAACCCAATTTGGGGGGGCCCCCCCTTGGGGAAAAAGGGCCCGTTTAAAAACAATTGGGGTTTTTTTCCCTTGGGAAATTTTTTTCCCCCCTCCTCCCTCCCCCTATCCCCCCTCCCTGAAATCAAATAAAAAAAAAAATAAATCAATAAAAAAAAAATTTTTTTTTTTAAAAAAAACCCAAAAGAAGGGAAACCCCCAGGGGTGAAAGGCCGAGAAAATTTCTTTTGGTTCCCGAAAGGCCAAATTCCAACCCCCCCGGGGGCCCAAAGGAAAAGAAAAAGCGATCCCCCCCCGGGGGAAAAAAGGGGTTTTTTTGGGGGGGCCCCCAGGGGGCCCTTTTTTTTGGGCCCCCTGGGGGGTGCCCCCCCCCCCCCCCCCATTCCCCCCCCCCTTTCCTCCCCCGGGTTCCCCCCCGAGAAGGAAAGGTTTTCCCCCCCCAAACCCCCAAAGGTTTTTTTTTTTTTTTTTTTTTGTTTTGTTTTTATTTTTTTATTTTATTTGATACTTTTTTTAAAAAAAAGGGGAAAACCAAAAAGGGGAAAAAGAAAGAAAGGGAAAAAAAAAGTTTACCTTTAAAACCCCCCCCAAAAATGGGGGGGGGTAAAGGGAACCCAAAAACCCAGAC
>JAJQQW010001460.1:0-17876 GCA_025583905.1 Ia io | reverse complement strand
ATCAAAATTCAGTAGAGATGTTCGGGTCATATTCCAAGATTTCTAGAGACACTCTGACACATCCCACAGGTTGGTTGTTTTGAGCGCTGAGAGTTTTCATTTCAACACGTGTGTCATACCGGCTTTTAAAAGGCACATAAAACTCTACTGGGAACACTAGCCTAACTACCATTTTCATTTCTTAGTGTTCTCAATACTTTCATAGTGTTCTATAGCTCTAGGAAAATGAATTTTTTCAGTGTTTCACCAATTCCTTTTCCCGGAAACGCCAACTCCTTTTGACGGGAAAAATAAATGTAAACAGTGTCACACTCTCTTCTCAGCTGTTTGAACAAGATTTCCCAGTGACAAAATTGGGCTGTTCAGATATTCAGTCTATTGGAACATGTATTCCTGAGTATGAAGCACAATTCTAAATATTTCCCTAGTCTGGAGTTGTGAATTCTCAGTGCGACACTCCCATTTGTCCAGTGGTTGAAGCTCATTCATTGTGAATTCCCAATGTTACTACCCGTGACCCTAACCCTGTCCCTAAACCTCTAACCCTATCCCTATACCTAGCCCTAATCTGCGTCGGAACCCTAGCTAGCCCGAACCCTTATCCTAACCCTAACCCTAGCCAAAAACCGCAATTCTCTCTCACCCTAACACCAGAACTAACCTCGATGAGGTAATCACTCCCAGCTGGTCCCCTGGCCAAATCATCATCACCTGGGATCAATTGAGCCTGCCCACGTGGCCCCTCCCCTTGGTGACGTCATCACTTCCGGTTCAACGGACTAACCAGGCATTTCTCAAAAACGCCAACACATTGACCCTGAATTATAAATGTAACCTGTATCCAACTCGGTTCTATGTTCTTTGAACACGAACTCCTTGTCATGAAACAATGTTTTACAGATATTAAGGCCCTTTATTTACGTATTCCTAGTGATTGAAGCACGTTCTTATATATTCACCTAGGTTAT
This sequence comes from Ia io, assembly GCA_025583905.1. Taxonomy (NCBI): domain Eukaryota; kingdom Metazoa; phylum Chordata; class Mammalia; order Chiroptera; family Vespertilionidae; genus Ia; species Ia io. Next base: position 16,908 of record JAJQQW010001460.1, on the reverse strand, counting down.
CATTGTGAATTTCCCGAGTTGGAGTCACTTTCTTCCAGTGACTCAAGCTCCTTCATTGTGAATTCCAATTTTGGTTAAACAGCTTTTTTTTACAAATATACCAGCACTTTAACCATTATTACGGCTTGAATGTCTATCCTACCATTCACAGCGCTTTGGAAACATATTCCCAGAATATCAAAATTCAGTAGAGATGTTCGGGTTCTAAAACATATTCCAAGATTTCTAGAGACACTCTGACACATCCCACAGGTTGGTTGTTTTGAGCGCTGAGAGTTTCCATTTCAACACGTGTGTCCCTACCGGCTTTTAAAAAAGGCACATTAAAACGCTACTGGGAACACACTAGCCTAACTACCATTTTCATTTCTTAGTGTTCTCAATACTTTCATAGTGTTCTATAGCTCTAGGAAAAATGAATTTTTTCAGTGTTTCACCAATTCCTTTTCCCGGAAACGCCAACTCCTTTTTTGACGGGAAAAAATAAATGTAAACAGTGTGTCACACTCTCTTCTCAGCTGTTTTGAACAAGATTTTCCCAGTGACAAAATTGGGCTGTTCAGATATTCAGTCTATTGGAACATGTATTCCTGAGTATGAAGCACAATTCTAAATATTTCCCTAGTCTGGAGTTGTGAATTCTCAGTGCGACACTCCCCCATTGTCCAGTGGTTGAAGCTCATTCATTGTGAATTCCCAATGTTACTACACCGTGACCCTAACCCCTCCCCAAACCTCTAACCCTATCCCTATACCTAGCCCTAATCTGCGTCGGAACCCTAGCTAGCCCGAACCCTTATCCTAAACCCTAACCCTAGCCAAAACCGCAATTCTCTCACCCTAACACCCCTAGAACCAGAACTAACCTCGATGAGGTAATCACTCCCAGCTGGTCCCCTGGCCAAATCATCATCACCTGGGATCAATTGAGCCTGCCCACGTGGCCCCCTCCCCTTGGTGACGTCATCACTTCCCCGGTTCAAACGGACTAACCAGGCATTTCTCAAAAAAACAACCGCCAACACATTGACCCTGAATTATAAATGTAACCTGTATATCCAACTCGGTTCTATGTTCTTTGAACACGAACTCCTTGTCATGAAACAATGTGTTTTACAGATATTAAGGCCCTTTATTTACGTATTCCTAGTGATTGAAGCACGTTCTTATATATTCACCACCTAGTTTATCATTGTGAATTTCCCGAGTTGGAGTCACTTTCTTCCAGTGACTCAAGCTCCTTCATTGTGAATTCCAATTTGGTTAAACAGATTTTTTTTACAAATATACCAGCACTTTAACCATTATTACGGCTTGAATGTCTATCCTACCATTTCACAGCGCTTTGGAAACATATTCCCAGAATATCAAAATTCAGTAGAGATGTTCGGGTTCTAAAACTTATTCCAAGATTTCTAGAGACACTCTGACACATCCCACAGGTTGGTTGTTTTTGAGCGCTGAGAGTTTTCATTTTTACACGTGTGTCATACCGGCTTTTTAAAAGGCACATTAAAACGCGCTACTGGGAACACTAGCCTAACTACCATTTTCATTTCTTAGTGTTCTCAATACTTTCATAGTGTTCTATAGCTCTAGGAAAATGAATTTTTCAGTGTTTTCACCAATTCCTTTTTTTCCCCGGAAACGCGCCAACTCCTTTTGACGGACGGGAAAAAAAAATGTAAACAGTGTCACACACTCTCTTCTCAGCTGTTTGAACAAAGATTTCCCAGTGACAAAATTTGGGCTGTTCAGATATTCAGTCTATTGGAACATGTATTCCTGAGTATGAAGCACAATTCTAAATATTTCCCTAGTCTGGAGTTGTGAATTCTCAGTGCGACACTCCCCATTTGTCCAGTGGTTGAAGCTCATTCATTGTGAATTCCCAATGTTTACTACACCCGTGACCCTAACCCTGTCCCTAAACCTCTAACCCTATCCCTATACCCTAGCCCTAATCTGCGTCGGAAAACCCTAGCTAGCCCCCGAACCCTTATCCTAACCCTAACCCTAGCCCCTAAAACCGCAATTCTCTCACCCTAACACCAGAACTAACCTCGATGAGGTAATCACTCCCAGCTGGTCCCCTGGCCAAATCATCATCACCTGGGGATCAATTGAGCCTGCCCACGTGGCCCCTCCCCTTGGTGACGTCATCACTTCACCGTTTTTTCAACGGACTAACCAGGCATTTCTCAAAAAACGCCAACACATTGACCCTGAATTATAAATGTAACCTGTATATCCAACTCGGTTCTATGTTCTTTGAACACGAACTCCTTCTTGTCATGAAACAATGTTTTTTACAGATATTAAGGCCCTTTATTTACGTATTCCTAGTGATTGAAGCACGTTCTTATATATTCACCTAGGTTATCATTTGTGAATTTCCCGAGTTGGAGTCACTTTCTTCCAGTGACTCAAGCTCCTTCATTGTGAATTCCAATTTGGTTTTAAACAGCTTTTTTTTTTACAAATATACCAGCACTTTAACCATTATTACGGCTTGAATGTCTATCCTATCCTACCATTCACAGCGCTTTGGAAACATATTCCCAGAATATCAAAATTCAGTAGAGATGTTGTTCGGGTTCTAAAACATATTCCAAGATTTCTAGAGACACTCTGACACATCCCCCACAGGTTGGTTGTTTTGAGCGCTGAGAGTTTTTTCATTTCAACACGTGTGTCATACCGGCTTTTAAAAGGGCACATTAAAAAAAACGCTACTGGGAACACTAGCCTAACTACCATTTTCATTTCTTAGTGTTCTCAATACTTTCATAGTGTTCTATAGCTCTAGGAAAAATTGAATTTTTTCAGTGTTTCACCCAATTCCTTTTCCCGGAAAACGCCAACTCCTTTTGACGGGAAAAAATAAATGTAAACAGTGTCACACTCTCTTCTCAGCTGTTTGAACAAGATTTCCCAGTGACAAAATTGGGCTGTTCAGATATTCAGTCTAGTCTATTGGAACATGTATTCCTGAGTATGAAGCACAATTCTAAATATTTCCCTAGTCTGGAGTTGTGAATTCTCAGTGCGACACACTCCCCATTTGTCCAGTGGTTTGAAGCTCATTCATTGTGAATTCCCCCATGTTACTACACCCGTGACCCTAACCCTGTCCCTAAAACCTCTAACCCTATCCCTATATACCCCTAGCCCTAATCTGCGTCGGAACCCTAGCTAGCCCGAAACCCTTATCCTAACCCTAAACCCTAGCCAAAACCGCAATTCTCTCACCCCTAACACCAGAACTAACCTCGATGAGGTAATCACTCCCAGCTGGTCCCCTGGCCAAATCATCATCACCTGGGATCAATTGAGCCTGCCCACGTGGCCCCCCCCCCCCTGGTGACGTCATCACTTCCGTTCAACAAAACTAACCAGGCATTTCTCAAAAAACGCCAACACATTGACCCTGAATTATAAAATGTAACCTGTATCCAAACTCGGTTTCTATCGGTTCTTTTTGAACACGAACACGAACCTTGTCATGAAACAATGTTTTTACAGATATTAAGGCCCTTTATTTACGTATATTCCTAGTGATTGAAGCACGTTCTTATATATTCACCTAGGTTATCATTGTGTGAATTTCCCCGAGTTGGGAGTCACTTTTCTTCCAGTGACTCAAGCTCCTTCATTGTGAATTCCAATTTGGTTAAACAGCTTTTTTTTTTTTTTAAATATACCAGCACTTTAAACATTATTATTACGGCTTTGAATGTCTATCCCTACCACCAATTCACAGCGCGCTTTGGAAACATATTCCCAGAAGAATTATCAAAATTCAGTAGAGAGATGTTTCGGGTTCTAAAACAAACATATTCCAAAGATTTCTAGAGACACTCTGACACATCCCCACAGGTTTGGTTTTTTGAGCGCTGAGAGAGTTTTTTTCATTTCAACACGTGGTGTCATACCGGCTTTTAAAAAGGCACATTAAAAAAAAAAACGCTACTGGGAACACTAGCCTAACTACCATTTTTTTTTTTTTCAGTGTTCTCAATACTTTCATAGTGTTCTATAGCTCTAGGAAAATGAAATTTTTTCAGTGTTTCACCAATTCCTTTTCCCGGAAACCCCAAAAAACGCCCAAAATTTTGACACGGGAAAAAAAACGGGAAAAAAAAAATGTTAAACAGTGTGTCACACTCTCTTCTTCAGCTGTTGTTTTGAACAAGATTTCCCAGTGACAAAATTGGGCTGTTTTTCAGATATTCAGTCTCTATTGGAACATGTATTTCCTGAGTATGAAGCACAATTCTAAAATATTTCCCCTAGTCTGGAGTTGTGAAATTCTCAGTGCGACACTCCCATTTGTCCAGTGGTTGAAGCTCATTCATTGTTTCCCAATGTTTTCCCAATGTTACTACACCGTGACCCTAACCCTGTCCCTAAACAAAACCTCTAAACCCCTAACCCTATACCTAGCCCTAATCTGCGTCGGAACCCCCTACTAGCCCGAACCCTTATCCTAACCCTAACCCTAGCCCCCTAACCCTAACCAAAAACCGCAATTTCTCTCACACCCTAACACACCAGAAACTAACCTCGATGAGGTAAGGTAATCATCACTCCCAGCTGGTCCCCCCCTGCCCCAAATCATCATCACCTGGGATCAATTTGAGCCTGCCCACGTGGGCCCCCCCTCCCCCTGGACGTGACGTCATCACTTCTTCGTTTCAACGGACTAAACAGGCATTTCCCATCAAAAAAAACGCCAACAAACACATTGACCCTGAATTATAAATGTAACCTGTATCCTCCACCAACTCTCGGTTCTATGTTTCTTTGAACACACGAACTCCTTGTCATGAAAAAATGTTTTTTACAGATATTAAGGCCCTTTATTTTTTTTTTTCCTACTAGTGTGATTGAAGAAAGCACGTTTTTCTTATATATTCACCTAGGTTATCATTGTGAATTTTTCCGAGTTGGAGTCCTTTCTTTCTTCCAGTGACTCAAGCTCCTTTTCATTTTGTGAAATTTCCAATTTGGGTTAAACAGCTTTTTTTTTTTTACAAATATAACCCAGCACTTTTTAACCATTATTACGGCTTGAAATGTCTATCCTATCCTACCATTTCACAGAGCGCTTTTGGAAAACATATTCCCATATTCCCAGAAATATCAAAATTCAGTAGAGAGATGTTTCGGGTTCTAAAAAAATATTTTTCCCAAGATTTCTAGAGACACTCTGACACATCCCACCCCACAGGTTGGTTGTTTTTTTTTGAGCGCTGAGAGTTTTTTTTCATTTTTCAACACGTGTGTGTCCATACCGGCTTTTTTTTTAAAAAGGCACATTAAAAAAAACGCTACTTGGGAAACACTAGCCCCTAAACTACCATTTTTTTTCATTTTTTTATAGTGTTTTTCTCAATACTTTCATCATTAGTGTTTTCTATAGCTCTAGGAAAAAAAAAATTTTTTCAGTGTTTTCACACCAATTCCTTTTTCCCCCGGAAAAACGCCCCAAACTCCCCTTTTTGACGGGAAAAAAAAAAAAAATAAAACAACAGTGTCCCACACCACTCTCTCTCTTCTCTCAGCTGTTTTTGAAACAAGATTTCCCCAGTGACAAAAATTGGGGCTGTTTTTTAGATATTTCAGTCTATATTGGAACATGTATTTCCTGAGTATGAAAAGCACAATTTAAAAATATTTTTTTCCCTAGTCCCCTGGAGTTGTTGTGAATTTCTCAGTGCGACACTCCCCCCATTTTTTCCAGTCCAGTGGTGGATTGAAGCTCATTCATTGTGAAATTCCCCCAATGTTTACTACTACACACAACCGTGACCCTAACCCCCTGTCCCCCCTAAACCTCTCTAAACCCCCTATCCCCTATATACCTAGCCCCCTAAATCCTGCGTCGGAAAAACCCTAAGCTAGCCCGAAACCCCCTAACCCCCTTATCCCCTAACCCTAACCCTAGAGCCCCAAAACCCGCAATTCTCTCAATCCCCCCTAAACACCACCAGAACTAAACTAACCTCGATGAGGTAAATCATCACTCCCCCAGCTGGTCCCCTGGCCAAAATCATCATCATCAATCACCTGGGGATCAATTTTGAGCCCTGCCCCCCCACGTGGGGCCCCCCCCCCCCCCCCCCTTGGTGGGACGTCCATCAATCACTTCACTTCCGGTTCAACGGGGGGGACTAAACAACCAGGCATTTTCTCAAAAAAAACCAACACATTGACCCTGAATTAAATTATAAATGTAAACCTAAATCCCAACTCTCGGTTCTATGTTTTCTTTTGAACACGAAACTCCTTGTCATGAAAACAAACAAATTTTTTTTTTAGATATATTAAGGCCCCTTTATTTTTACGTATTTTCTAGTGATTGAAAAGCACGTTTTCTTTATATATTCACCTAGGTTATCATTGTGGGAAATTTTTCCCGAGTTGGAGTCACAGTCTTTCTTTTTTTTTCAGTGGACTCTCAAGCTTCTTTCATTGTGAAATTCCCCAATTTTGGTTTTAAAAAACAGCTTTTTTTTTTTAAATAATATACCAGCACTTTTTAAACATTATTACGGCTTGAAATGTCTATCCTACCTCTATTCATTTCACCGCGCTTTGGAAAACATATTCCCAGAATATCAAAAAATTCAGTAGTAGAGATGTTTTTTCGGGTTTTTCTAAAAAATATTTTTTCCAAGATTTTTAGAGAGACACTCTGGGACATGACACATCCCACAGGTTGGTTTTTTTTTTTTTGCGCTGGGAGAGAGAGTTTTTTTTTTTTCAACACGTGTGTGTCCCATACCGGCTTTTTTTAAAAAGGCACATTAAAAAAAACGCTACTGGGGAACACTAGCCTAACTACCATTTTCATTTTCTTAGTGTTTTTCTCAATACTTTTTTTTCATAGTGTTCTTATATAGCTCTAGGAAAAAATGAATTTTTTCAGTGTTTTTCACCAATTCACCTTTTTTTCCCGGAAAAAACGCCAACTCCTTTTTGACGGGAAAAAAAAAAATGTAAAAACAGTGTCACACACTCTCTTTTCTCTCAGCTGTTTGAACAAGATTTTTTTCCCAGTGACAAAAAATTGGGGCTGTTTCAGATATTCAGTCTCTTTGGGGGAACATGTATTCCTGAGAGTATGAAGCACAATTTTCTAAATATTTTTCCCTAGTCTGGAGTTTGTGAAAATTCTCAGTGCGGGACGACACTCCCATTTTTTGTCCCAGTGGTTGGTGAAGCTCATTCATTGTGAAATTCCCCCATTGTTTTACTACACCCGTGACCCCCCTAACCCTGTCCCTAAACCCTCTAAAACCCTAACCCTATACCTAGCCCCCCCTAAATCTGCGTCGGAAACCCTAGCTAGCCCCCCGAAAACCTTATCCCTAACCCTAAACCCTAGCCAAAAACCCGCAATTCTCTCACCTCTAAAACACCAGAAACTAAACTAACCCTCGATGAGGTATCACACTCCCAGCTGGTCCCCCTGGCCCCAAATCATCATCACCTGGGATCAATTGAGCCCTGCCCACACGTGTGGGGGCCCCCCCCCCCTTGGTGGGTGACGTCGTCATCACACTTCCGGTTCATCAACGGGGAACCTAAAACCAGGCATTTTCTCCTCAAAAAAAACGCCAACACATTGACCCCTGAAATTATAAAAATGTAAAACCTGTATTAAATAAAAACTCGGTCTATGTTCTTTTGAACACACGAAAAACTCCTTGTCATGAAAACAAACAAAGTTTTTTAGATATTAAGGGCCCTTTATTTTTATTATATTCCTAGTGATTGAAGCACGTTCTTATATATATATTCACCTAGGTTTATCATTGTGAAATTTTCCCCCGAGTTGGAGTCACTTTCTTCTTCCAGTGACTCAAGCTCCTTCATTGTGAATTCCAAAATTTGGGTTTAAAACAGCTTTTTTTTTTTACAAAATATACCCAGCACACTTTAAAACCATTATTACGGGCCCTTGAAATGTCTATCCTACCATTTCTCACAGCGCTTTGGAAAACATATTCCCAGAATATCAAAAAAAATTCAGTAGAGATGTTTTCGGGTTTCTAAAAAAAACATATTCCAAATTTCTAGAGACACTCTGACACATCCCCAGGTTGTTTTTTTGTTTTGAGCGCTGAGAGTTTTTCATTTTTCAACACGTGTGTGTGTCGGCCTACGGCTTTTAAAAAGGCACATTAAAAACGCTACTGGGAAACACTAGCCTAACTACCATTTTTTCATTTCTTAGTGTTCTCAATACTTTTCATAGTGTTAGTCTATATAGCTCTAGGAAAATGAATTTTTTTTCAGTGTTTCACCCAATTTTTTTTTTTCCGGAAAAACGCCAACTCCTTTTGACGGGAAAAAATAAATGTAAATGTAAAAAACAGTGTCACACTCTCTTTCTCAGCTGTTTGAAACAAGATTTTTCCCAGTGACAAAATTGGGGGCTTGGGCTTTCAGATATATTCAAGTCTTGGAAAATGTATTTATTCCTGAGTATGAAGCACAATTCTAAATATTTTTCCCTAGTCTGGAGTTGTGAATTCTCAGTGCGTCGACACTCCCATTTTGTCCAGTGGTTTGAAGCTCATTCATTGTGAATTCCCCAATGTGTTACTACACCCCGTGACCCCTAACCCTGTCCCCCCCCTAAAACCTCTAACCCTAACCCTTATCCCTATACCTAGCCCTAATCTGCGTCGGAACCCTAGCTAGCCCGAACCCCCTATCCCCTAACCTAACCCTAGCCAAAACCGCAAATTCTCTCTCTCCTAACACCCCTAACACCAGAACTAACCTCGATGAGGTAATCAATCACTCCCAGCTGGTCCCCTGGCCCAAAATCATCATCACCTGGGATCAATTGAGCCTGCCCACCCACGTGGGGCCCCCCCCCCTTGGTGACGTCATCACTTCCGGTTTCAACGGACTAACCCCCAGGCATTTTCAAAAAAAAAACGCCAACACAATTGACCCTGAATTATAAAAATGTAACCTGTATCCAACTCGGTTTCTATGTTTTTCTTTTGAACACGAACTCCTTGTCATGAAACAATGTTTTTTTACAGATATTAAGGCCCCTTTATTTTTACGTATTTTCTAGTGATTGAAGCACGTTTCTTATATATTCACCACCTAGGTTATCATTGTGTGAATTTTTCCCGAGTTGGGAGTCACTTTTCTTCCCCAGTGACTCAAGCTCCTTCATTGTGAATTCCAATTTGGTTTTAAACAGCTTTTTTTTTTTTTTTAAAAATATACCAGCACTTTTAACCATTATTATTACGGCTTGAATGTCTACTACCCTACCTATTCTCATTCACAGCGCTTTGGGAAACATATTTCCCCCCCAAATATCAAAATTCAGTAGAGATGTTCGGGTTCTAAAAAATATTCCAAGATTTCTAGAGAGACACTCTGACACATCCCCAACAGGTTGGTTGTTTTTTTGAGCGCTGAGAGTTTTTTTTCATTTTTCAACACGTGTGTAACCACCCGGCTTTTTAAAAAAAGGCACATTAAAAAACGCTACTGGGGGGGAACACTAGCCTAACTAACTACCATTTTTTTTTCTTTCTTAGTGTTCTCTCAATACTTTCATAGTGTGTTCTATAGCTCTCTAGGAAAAAAAAATTTTTTCAGTGTTTCACACAAAAAAATTTTTTTTCCCCGGAAAAACGCCAAACTCCCTTTTGACGGGGAAAAAAAAAATAAAATGTAAACAGTGTCACACTCTCTCTCAGCTCCAGCTGTTTGAACAAGATTTTCCCCAGTGACAAAATTGGGCTGTGTTCAGATATTCAGTCTATTGGAACATGTATTCCTGATTCCTGAGTATGAAGCAAAATTTCTAAAAATATTTTTCCTAGTCTGGAGTTGTGAATTCTCAGTGCGACACTCCCCCATTTGTCCAGTGGTTTGAAAGCTCATTCATTGTGAATTTCCCCAATGTTTACTACACCGTGACCCCCGTAACCCTAACCCCCTAAACCCCCCCTAAAAACCTCTAACCCTATAATCCCTATAACCTAGCCCTAAATCTGCGTCGGAACCCTAAGCTAGCCCGAACCCCCTTATCCTAAACCTAACCCTAACCCCCTAGCCAAAAAAACCGCAATTCTCTCACCCTAACACCCAGAAGAAACTAACCTCGATGAGGTAATCACTCACTCCCAGCTGGTCCCCTGGCCCAAATCATCATCACCTGGGATCAATTGAGCCTGCCCCACGTGGCCCCTCCCCCTTTGGTGACGTCATCACACATCACTTCCGGTTCAAACGGACTAAACTACTAACCAGGCATTTCTCAAAAACGCCCAACACATTGACCCTGAATTATAAATGTAACCTGTATCCAACTCGGTTTCTATGTTCTTTGAACACGAACTCCTTGTCATGAAAAACAATGTTTTTTACAGATATTAAGGCCCTTTTTTTTTACGTATTCCTAGTGATTGAAGCACACGTTTTTTATATATTCACCTAGGTTATCATTGTGAATTTCCCGAGTTGGAGTCACTTTCTTTCTTCCAGTGACTCAAGCTCCTTCATTGTGAATTCCAATTTTTTGTTTAAAACAGCTTTTTTTTTTTACAAATATACCAGCCCAGCACTTTAACCATTTATTACGGCTTGAATGTCTATGTCCCTACCCTACCATTCCACAGCGCTTTTGGAAAAATATATTCCCAGAATATCAAAAAATTCAGTAGAGATGTTCGGGGTTCTAAAACAAAATATTCCAAGATTTCTAGAGACACTCTGACACATCCCACACAGGTTGGTTGTTTTTTTTTGCGCTGAGAGTTTTTTTTTTTTTTCAAACACGTGTGTCCTACCGGGGCTTTTTAAAAAAAGGGCACATTAAAAAACGCTACTGGGAAACACTACTAACCCTAACTACCATTTTTTTTTTTCTTTCTTGTTTTTTTCAATACTTTCATATAGTGTTTTCTTATAGCTCTAGGAAAAATGAATTTTTTTTCAGTGTTTTCCACACCAATTTCCCTTTTTTTTTTTCCCGGAAAACGCCAAACTCCTTTTGACGGGGAAAAAAAAATAAAATGTAAAAACAGTGTCACACTCTCTTCTCAGCTGTTTTTTGAACAAGATTTCCCCAGTGACAAAAAATGGGGGCTGTTCAGATATTCAGTCTATTGGAACATGTATTCCTGAGTATGAAGCACAATTTCTAAATATTTTTAGTCCCTAGTCTGGAGTTTGTGAAATTCTCTCAGTGCGACACTCCCATTTGTTTTGTCCAGTGTGTGGTTGAAAGCTTCATTTCATTGTGAATTCCCCCAATGTTTACTACACCGTGACCCCTAACCCCTGTCCCCTAAAAACCTCTAAAACCCTAAAATCCCTATACCCCTAGCCCCTAATCTGCGTCGGGAAAACCCCCCTAGCTAGCCCCCGAACCCTTAATCCCTAACCCCTAAAAACCCCTAGCCCCAAAACCGCAACCGCAATTTTTCTCTCACCCTAAACACCAAAAACTAACCTCGATGAGAGGTAATCACACTCCCAGCTGGTCCCCCCTGGCCAAAAATCATCATCACCCCTGGGATCAATTGAGCCCTGCCCCCCCCCCCACGTGGCCCCCCCCCCCTTGGTGACGTCATCACTTTTCCGGTTTCAAACGGTAAACGGGAACTAACCAGGCATTTTTCAAAAAAAAAAAAAACGCCAACACACATTGACCCTGAAATTATAAATGTAAAACCTGTATCCAAACTCGGTTTTTTTCTATGTTCTTTTTTGAACACGAACTCCTTGTCCTTGAATGAAAACAATTTTTTTTTACAGATATTATTAAGGCCCCCCCCTTATATTTAACGTATTCCTAGTGATTTGAAGCACGTTCTTTTTATATATTTCACCCTAGGGTTATCATTTTGTGAAATTTTCCCGAGTTGGGAGTCACTTTTTTTTTCCAGTGACTCAAGCTCCTTCATTGTGAAATTTCCAATTTGGTTTAAACAGCTTTTTTTTTTTTTTTTTTAAATTACAAATATACCAGCACACACTTTAACCATTATTACGGCTTGAATGTCTACTATCCTACCATTTTCCTCACAGCGCGCTTTGGAAAAAAAAATATATTCCCCCCCATAATATCAAAAAAATTCAGTAGAGAGATGTTCGGGGGTTCTTCTAAAAACATTATTCCAAGATTTCTAGAGAGACTCTCTGACACACCCATCCCACAGGTTGGTTTTTTTTTTGTTTTTTGAGCGCGCTGAGAGTTTTTTTTCATTTCAACAACACGTGTGTCATACCGGCTTTTTTTTAAAAAAAGCACACATTTAAAAAAAACATTTAAACTACTTGGGGAAACACTAGCCTAAACTACCATTTTTTCATTTTTTAGTGTTTCTCTTCAATACTTTCATAGTGTTTCTATAGTTTTTCTATAGTAAAAGGAAAATTTTTTTTTCAAATGGTTTTTTTTTCAGTGTTTTCAATTCAAATTCCCCTTTTTTCCCCGGAAAACCCAAAAAAAACTGACGGGAAAAAAAAAAAAAAAAAAAAAAAAAGTGTGTCACACTCTCTTCTCTCAGCTCAGCTTTGAACAAGAAGATTTTCCCAGTGACAAAAAAAAAATTTGGGCTGTTCAGATATTCAGTCTATTGGGGAACATGTATTTTCCTGAGTATGAAGCACAATTCTAAATATTTCCCTAGTCTGGAGAGTTGTGAATTCTCAGTGCGACACTCCCCATTTGTCCAGTGGTTGAAGCTCATTCATTGTGAATTCCCAATGTTACTACACCCGTGACCCTAACCCTGTCCCCTAAACCTCTAACCCTAAACCCTATACCTAGCCCCTAATAATCTGCGTCGGAACCCTAGCTAGCTAGAGCTAGCTAACCCTTATCCCTAACCCTAACCCTAACCTAGCCAAAAACCAATTTCTCTCTCACCCCTAACACCCAGAACTAACCTCGATGAGGTAATCACTCCCAGCTGGTCCCCCTGGCCAAAATCATCATCACCTGGGATCAATTGATGGATCCAATTGAGCCCCCCCCCCCCGTGGCCCCCTCCCCCTTGGTGACGTCATCACTTCCTTCCGTTCAAAGGTCAAACGGACTAACCAGGCATTTTTCTCAAAAACGCCAAACACATTGACCCTGAAATTATAAATGTAACCTGTATCCAACTCGGTTCTATGTTCTTTTTGAACACGAACTCCTTGTCATGAAACAATTTTTTACAGATATTAAGGCCCTTTTTATTTACGTATTCCTAGTGATTGAAAGCACGTTCTTATATATTCACCCTAGGTTATCATTGTGAATTTCCCGAGTTGGAGTCACTTTCTTTTCTTCCAGTGACTCAAAGCTCCTTCATTGTGAATTCCAATTTGGTTTTTTACAGCTTTTTTTTTTTTTTTTAAAATATACCAGCACTTTAAACCATTATTACGGCTTGAATGTCTATATCCTACTTCACCATTCTCAGCGCTTTTAGGGAAACATATTCCCAGAATATCAAAATTCAGTAGAGATGTTCGGGTTCTTAAAAAATATTTCCAAGATTTTTAGAGAGACACACTCTGACACCCATCCCACAGGTTGGGTTTTGTGTTTTGAGAGCGGGGGAGTTTTTCATTTTCAAACACGTGTGTCATACCGGGCTTTTTTTAAAAAGGCACACACATTAAAACGCTACTGGGAAACACTAGCCTAACTAACTACCATTTTTTTTTTTTAGTGTTCTCACTTACTTTCATAGTGTTTTTCCTATAGCTCTAAAAAATGAATTTTTTTTTCAGTGTTTCACCAAATTCCTTTTTCCCCCGGAAACGCCAAACTCCTTTTGACGGGAAAAAAAAAAATGTAAACAGTGTCACACACTCTCTCTCTTCTCAGCTGTTTTTGAACAAGATTTCCCCAGTGACAAAATTGGGCTGTTCAGATATTCAGTCTCTATTTGGAACATGTATTCCTGAGTATGAAGCACAATTCTAAATATATTTCCCTAGTCTGGAGTTGTGAATTCTCAGTGCGACACTCCCATTTGTCCAGTGGTTGAAGCTCATTCATTGTGAATTCCCAATGTTACTACACCGTGACCCTAACCCTGTCCCTAAACCCTCTAACCCTATCCCTATACCTAGCCCCTAATCTGCGTCGGAAACCCTAGCTAGCCCGAACCCTTATCCTAACCCTAAACCCTAGCCAAACCCTAGCCAAAAAACCGCAATTTCTCTCTCTCACCCTAACACCAGAACTAACCTCGATGAGGTAATCACTCCCTCCCCAGCTGGTCCCCTGGCCAAATCATCATCACCTGGGATCAATTGAGCCTGCCCCCACGTGGGGTGGCCCTCCCCTTGGTGACGTCATCACTTCCGGTTCAACGGGACTAACCAGGCATTTCTCAAAAAAAACGCCAAACACATTGACCCTGAATTTATAAATGTAACCTGTATCCATCCAACTCGGTTCTATGTTCTTTTGAAAACACGAACTCCTTGTCATGAAACAATGTTTTTTTTACAGATATTAAGGCCCTTTTATTTACGTTATTCCTAGTGATTGAAGCACGTTCTTATATATTCACCTAGGTTATCATTGTGAATTTCCCGAGTTGGAGTCACTTTCTTCCAGTGACTCAAGCTCCTTTCATTGTGAATTCCAATTTGGTTTTTTTTTTGCAGCTTTTTTTTTTTTACAAATATACCAGCACTTTTTACCATTATTACGGCTTGAAATGTCTTATCCTACCATTCTCAGCGCTTTGGAAACATATTCCCAGAATATCAAAAATTCAGTAGAGATGTTCGGGTTTCTAAAAACATATTTCCAAGATTTCTAGAGACACTCTGACACATCCCCACAGGTTGGTTGGTTGTTTTTTGAGCGCTGAGAGTTTTTCATTTCAACACACGTGTGTCATACCGGCTTTTTAAAGGCACATTAAAAAACGCTACTGGGAACACTACTAGCCTAACTACCATTTTCATTTCTTAGTGTTCTCAATACTTTCATAGTGTTTTCTATAGCTCTAGGAAAATGAATTTTTTCAGTGTTTCACCCAATTTCCTTTTTTTTCCCGGAAAAACCCAACTCCTTTTGACGGGAAAAAATAAATGTAAACAGTGTCACACTCTCTTCTCAGCTGTTTGAACAAGATTTCCCAGTGACAAAAATGGGGCTGTTCAGAGATATTCAGTCTATTGGAACATGTATTCCTGAGTATGAAAGCACAATTCTAAATATTCCCCTAGTCTGGAGTTGTGAATTCTCAGTGCGACACTCCCATTTGTCCAGTGGTTGAAGCTCATTCATTGTGAATTCCCAATGTTACTACACCGTGACCCTAACCCTGTCCCTAAACCTCTAACCCCTAAACCCTATCCCTATACCTAGCCCTAATCTGCGTCGGAACCCTAGCTAGCCCGAACCCTTATCCTAACCCTAACCCTAGCCAAAACCGCAATTCTCTCACCCTAACACCAGAAACAACCTCGATGAGGTAATCACTCCCAGCTGGTCCCCTGGCCAAAAATCATCATCACCTGGGATCAATTGAGCCTGCCCACGTGGCCCCTCCCCTTGGTGACGTCATCACTTCCGGTTCAAAACGGACTAACCAGGCATTTCTCAAAAACGCCAACACATTGACCCTGAATTATAAAATGTAACCTGTATCCAACTCGGTTCTATGTTCTTTGAACACGAAAAACTCCTTGTCATGAAACAATGTTTTACAGATATTAAGGCCCCTTTATTTACGTATTCCTAGTGATTGAAGCACGTTCTTATATATTCACCTAGGTTATCATTGTGAATTTCCCGAGTTGGAGTCACTTTCTTCCAGTGACTCAAGCTCCTTCATTGTGAATTCCAATTTGGTTAAAAACAGCTTTTTTTTTTACAAATATACCAGCACTTTAACCATTATTACGGCTTGAATGTCTATCCTACAATTTCACAGCGCTTTGGAAACATATTCCCAGAATATCAAAATTCAGTAGAGATGTTCGGGGTTCTAAAAACATATTCCAAGATTTCTAGAGACACTCTGACACATCCCACAGGTTGGTTGTTTTGAGCGCTGAGAGTTTTCATTTTTCAACACGTGTGTCATACCGGCTTTTAAAAGGCACATTAAAACGCGCTACTGGGAAACACTAGCCTAACTACCATTTTTTCATTTCTTAGTGTTCTCAATACTTTCATAGTGTTCTATAGCTCTAGGAAAAATGAATTTTTTTTTTCAGTGTTTCACCAATTCCTTTTCCCGGAAAAACGCCAACTCCTTTTGACGGGAAAAAATAAATGTAAAAGTGTGTCACACTCTCTTCTCAGCTGTTTGAACAAGATTTCCCAGTGACAAAAATGGGGCTGTTCAGATATTCAGTCTATTGGAACATGTATTCCTGAGTATGAAGCACAAATTATAAATGTAAACCTGGTAAACCAAACTCCTTTTTTCTTGTTCTTTGTAAACACAAAAAACCCACCCCTTGACCCTGGGAATAATCGATTTTTACAGATATTAAGGCCCTTTATTTAATTTTAACGCTAGTCCCTAGGGGATTGGAGAAGCAACGTTTCCCTTAGAATAAATATTTACACACCTAGGAATTTTATCATTGGGGGAGAATAAGTTTGCCCGAGTTTGGAGTTTCCCACTTTCTGTTTTCCTTTCCAGTTGGAATTCAAGCGTCCCTTTCCTTTATTAGTCAATTGTGAAACAGTTCCCAATTTGGGTATTAAACAACTTTTTTATTTGTCTTTTTTTAACTATATATAGCCATCCAAACTTTTCAACACATTATGGAAAAAAAAACGGCCTTGAAACATTGCCCTTGAATCCCCTAATCAATTCCCAGCGTCTTTTGTGAAAACATTTCCCCCATAAATTATCCAAAAATTCAGTAAAAAGAGACTAT
>JAJQQW010000626.1:0-16299 GCA_025583905.1 Ia io | reverse complement strand
CCACCCAGTTAGAAAAAAAGGGGGCCCCCCCAAACCAAGGTTTTTTTTCCCCAAGGGTTTTTAACCTCCCGGGGGCCCCAAGGGGGGTTTGGGTGGGGGGGGCCCCTTTTTCCTCAAATTCTTTTAAAACAACTCCCCCCCCCCCTTTTTTCCCCCCCCCTAAAACTTCCAACCAGTTCCAATTCCACACCCCCATTATGAATTGAAGAAAAAACCCCCCCCATAGGAAAATAAATTCCCCTCCTGGTGGGTGGCAACTCGCCCCCCTTCCCCCCCTCCGCCCCCCTCTACTCTCCTCCCCACCCCCACCCCTCCCTTCCCTCCCCTCCCCCCTACCCCCCCCCTTTCTGTCTTCCCTCTCCCCTCCACCCCCTCTCCCTCTCCCCCCCTCCACCCCCCTCCTTTCCCCCCTACCTCCCCCTCTGCCCCCTAAATTTTTTGGGGGGAGCCGGGGGGCAGGGGGGGGCGGGGTTTTACA
Source organism: Ia io (assembly GCA_025583905.1). NCBI lineage: Eukaryota > Metazoa > Chordata > Mammalia > Chiroptera > Vespertilionidae > Ia > Ia io. The sequence continues at coordinate 15,821 of JAJQQW010000626.1, read as the reverse complement.
ATAATATTTTAAAATCAGAGGAACTTTTTTATCTGTCAGGTCAGGCTCCCTTTCACCCATTATTAGAAATGTATTGGCCTTAAGTCACCCCCCTAAATCCTGGGGGTTGGCAAGGGCCCATTTTTTTCTAAAAAGACCCTCCCCTCCTCCCAGGGTAATGGGGGGTTTTCTTCCAGAGGAAACAGCTTTCTTTTGATTTGGCAATTTTCCCCATAAAAAACCTATCACAAGGGAAAAGGGGGCTTGGAAAAAAAAAAAAAAAAGGGAAAAACAAAATAAATTACCAAACGCTCCTAAAATCCCCAATGGGGGAAAAATAAAAAAAACAAAACAAAAAAAATAACCACCTTGAAAAAAAAAAGGTTTTTTTTTATTGTTTGTTTAAAACCCCAAATTAATCATAAAATAATACAAAAGAAAATTGAAAAAAAAGTTAAACTTTTTAAATTTTTAACCCTCCCCCCCTTTTATATTTTTCCTATTTTCCCCCAATTTTTTTGGAAAAACTAAATAAAATGGAAAAGTTGTGGTAAATTTTTTTATTTTCATGAAAAATAATTTGGTGTTTTTCCTAGATTTTCAAGGATTATATAATTTAGTATCCTATATTAAGAAAAATATAGCTCCCCCTAGTAACCCCATTTCCCCTTTCAGGTTGGGTCAAAGTAAGTTTTGGGGGGAAGTTGATTCCTCCAGGACTTTTCCCCTAGCCCCCCCCCTATTGGGGGGTTGGACCCCCCTGTTTATTAAAAAAGATTTTGTTGGAGGGATTTTGAAAAAGATTTTTTTAATTCCAACAATCCACCTTTTTGGGGTGAGATTATTATTTTATTTTTCTTTATTTAAGTGAAGAAAGAAATAAAAGTAAGTTTTTTTTTTGTATTTTGGAATTTTTTTTATACCTTTTTTAAGTATTTTTTTCCCCCCCCAGCGCCGCCCCTCAATTTTACCCGTATAACATTTTTTTTTTGATTTTTTATTTTTTTTTAAGATTCTCTATTCTATTCCTGTTCTTTATTTTTTATGTATTTTATTTTTCAACGTTTTTTCCCCTTCAATGCTTTCTACTCTTTTGTATATCTTTTTCCCTTATATTTTTTTCTTTTTTATTTTTGTTTTGACTATCTCCTACTTAGATCTTTTATTATTATACTTAATTTATTCTTCTGTTCTTCGACTATGAATACAATTTCTAGTTTTTATCTTTCAATGTTTGTGCTACGATATCTATTTTCTATTATTACCTCTCATTTTGTTATTTCACTTTCTTGTTTTTGTATCTCTTCTGGGAATGATCACTTATTTTTTGATTTTTTTTTTCTTATATAGAGAGTGATTTCACGCTTTATTCTTCCTTTAAAATCGTCTTTAAAATATTCTTTATCTATCTTATACGCATATTATCCATTTTTACACTCTTCCTTCGCTTTGTTTTTTATTCACTTTTTTTTTTTTTTTTTCTGCACATTCATACTTTTTATTTCTCTTAACCTTTTTAAATGTTACATATATTTTGGATTTCTATTGCCTACTTCTTTTGGGTGGGGAAACTCTTATTGCAATTAACCTCGATTTACTTAGCCCGATTTCTTTTCTTCTAATTCCTCTCTATTTCTTCTTGATTTCCCATTTTCTATTTACCTTTGGTAAAGAGCTTTGCAGTATTTCTAATAATACTAAAGATAATTCTATTAAACTATTCAAAAGGGCACTCCCATCAATCTTGTAAATAACCAACCAATATTTCTATACATTACTTATTTTTAATTTATATGTTTTATGCATTTTTTCAAATTACATATAAATTATAAAAAATTGAAATTATGCGCATTAAGTTAAAGTTATCTGGATTAGCATCTGCTTCCTAATCTTGGTTTTATTTGTTTTGATATGTTTTATTATCTATAAAGTTTAAAAATATTATGTATATCTACTTTAAATGGGATAAATGATTAACTCACATAATCATAAGTAAGATCTTTTCCTATAATCATAAACATTTGGATGGGCCTATTTTTTGTTTTTTTAGGGGGTTTGAAAAGTTTTAATTTTCTTTGTTAAAAATTAAAATTTTTGGGACGAAAAAATTCCATTAAATTTTTCCTTAGTAAATTGCACGACGCACTAATATCTAGGGATTAAATTTAATACAAAAAAATTGGATATTGGTATGGGGGGGGAAACTATTATTGTTATAAATATTTATTTTCATGCATAATTGAGTTTCACCTGGGGAGAATTTTTGATGAATTATAATGACAAAAATTATCAATGGGATTTCTCCCCACTGGCCTGTAAACACCCTGCTGGCCCCAAAACCCTTAATTTATCTGAAGACTCTTAAAAAGCCTGTTTTGAATAAATCCCAAAGAAAGCCAAATAACACATAACATAAAACTCTCGTATAACAAGTCTTTAAATGAAAAGTCCTTGTAGCGAAATAATTTCCCAAGAAAGTGTACTAACTTAAAACATTTGCCTTTGCTTATTATTTTAATGAGAATCAAGGGTTAATCAGTTCCCAGAAGTTATTTCTTTTTAAAATAAATAAAATATTAAAATTCCAAATTGCAAAAAATTAAGTAATTGCTGTGAAATAAAGATAAGTAATATAATTCCACATAGTTTTAAATATTAATAAAATAAAAAAACCCATATTCCCTAATTGTTATTTTGTCCAGTTTAAGGCCAAGCTTATTTGCATAAATAACCAGTTTGCAATGGCACCAATTGGAAACAAAATATAATTAATATTTTGCAAAAACAACCTTATAATTGATCGTAATGAATGATAAAATTATCCTCAGTTTTACTTTCTTCCCAGAGTTTTGTTATTCAAAGAGAATAATTCAAAAAATAATGGGATCAGAAAGGGATTTTTGAGATTAAATAGTCTTTTTACAGTTTCCCTGCAAAAAACCAAATATTAAAAAAGTTTACCAAACTATAGGCCCTAAAAGTGGAGGGGGCAGTATAATTTAAAGGGGGAATAGGTAATAAAAATACTTCCAGGTTGGAAAGTTTTGGTAAACAATAAACAAATTATTGACAAAAAAAAAATAATATTAACTACCAAGGAATGGGTTTACAAATAATTTAATAAATATTATAAAAAAAACCTATTAAATCCAACTGAGAAATAATGGGTATAAAACATAAATAAAAAATAAAAAGCACAGGGCTAAAAAAGATTACCTCCATGAATAAACATCCCAAAAAAACAAAAAATTATTGTTTAGTTATTAACTAAATAAAACAGCCAACATTTTAAGAGAAGGCCATCCAAGATAAAAAAATCCTTCAGAAATTTATAAAAACCTTTTACCCAGGAAAAAGTTGTGCTTTTGAACCATCAAAAAGATAGGTTGGGGGTGCAAGAAATTTGTATATGGAAAAGGAAATAAAAGGATGAGGGCGCCGATTGAAATGATAATACACACCATGAAACAATTAAACCAAATAAGCCATATGACCGTGAATTTAATAAAATGAATAGGCAAGAAAAGATTTTGTTCCCTCTGGTTCCCCCGTAAGTAAAGCCAAAAAATAAATTTTAAAAATCTATTCACTTTCCATAGCCCAAACATTAAGAAAGTTATTCCTTAAATTGAAAGAATGCCATTCCTAACTTAAATAAAAATAAGTACCTCACCAGGGTCTACCCATGAAATTTGGGGGGGAAGAAAAGAAGGCCATAGCTCTCCTAGCAAAGAACTTTTCAAAGGTAGTTAAAAACAATAGCTAATGAAAAAATGTCAAAAATAAAAGTCCAATACTAAAGCTTAATTAGAAATTTAAATGAATAAATGGGGGAATAATAATATATGCCAGGAAAATCTGAAAATGGTAATATACACCTTAAAATTTTGAAATAAAGATAAATTTAAAAAGGATAAATACAGATCGAAGTGATAATAGCCTATGTTATTTAGAAAAGAATAGTCTTTTTTTTGGATCATTATCAAACATGTTAAAATTGGAATTTTAACATAGGTTTAAATTTAAAAAAAGTACAGCAGATTAGTAAATTTTGTATTAGTTTCAAATATAATTAAATTAGTTGAAGTAAATACCTTGGCTATGCATATTTTTGTGTTGGGACAACTGAAAAAAACAATTACGTTGATAAAAATGGGAATTAATACTAATAAATAAGATAGCATTTGTGATGGGTTTTTAAAAATATCCTCCAAAATTTTTATTTGTATAAGCTGATTCATTGAATATTATTTTCTTTTTAAAAGGGAAATTGGGAAGTGGGGGAGGGTTTTTGTTCTACTGTTTCTTTTATAGGTATACAGTAGTAATTGATATTTACAATATTATATTTAGATTATAAATTTTAAATGAATAAGAAGTTAGAAGAAAGGAATATGTATAATTATAGTAAATTTTAGAAATCCTCTCATTTTAAATTTGACAGGTAAAACAGTAGAATTATGCTGAAAATAATGGAAAAATTTTAATTATTAGTCTTTAAAATATTGCAAAGTTAAAAAATTTAGGCCCCTTAAGTTAAAAATTCAATGTGAAATTGTTTTGGTTGATAGGATTTATTATACCTTCCCATTTTAAAATAAGAGAAGGTAAAAAGCTTATATTATATTTCTCTCAAGTTGAATATTTAGATATTTGTTATATTTTTTGAATTTCAAATTAATAGTTTGAGATTATGATTTTAATTATATTGATTTATTAGGACTTTTTTTTTGAAAAGATAAGTTTTTTTTTTATGTTTTTATATGAATAAATAAAAATTCTTATTAGTAATTTTCTAGCTTTCTTTTTATACTTTTATTTTTGATATATTGTAAATTGGTAACAACTTGTTCTTCCATGATAATTCAATGAAAAGGTATTGGTACAAAAGAAGCCAAAGGTTAATAATTATTTTAAACTAAGGCCTTATCATTTTGAAATTTTTCACTAATTTAGTTTTAACTGTGACTCAAAAATATTTTTTTTAATTTTATTTTAAAAAAAGACTAAAATAGGTAAATTGGAAATGTGGTAATTAATTTTTCATCACAAATTAATCGGATATTACAGGCTTAAAGATTTATGTTTTATTAAATATTATATTTTTTTAAAAAGAAATTGGGGTTTTATTTTTTTGTTTTGGCCCATTTGGTAAATTTGTTTGAAGTTTGTTTTATTACATTTTCTTTTTTTTTTTTTGTTTGTTGAAAAAATTTAATTTTATAAATTATTTTTTGGGAATTTAATTTAAAGTAAGGGCTTTTGGGAATTTTATTAAATTTAAAAAAATGGAAGCGGCTTAAATAGGAAAAAGTTTTTTTATTGGTATTTGCAGAAAATTGCTTGGGTTTGCAATCTTTTTTGAGAATTTAAGTTTAATTTTTATTTTTGATTAAAAAACTATGAATTTGGAATTAAAATTGTGGGTGAAAAAAAATTTAGGCCCTTATTTTAATATTATTTTTTTAAGTAGAAAAAAAAAAAATATTAAAGGGGTTATATTATTTGGGTCCCTTTCGTTATAGTTGTTTTGGTTTCCCGAAATAACTGTAAAATTTAAAATAAACACTTAATTAGTTTAATTTGTTGTTTGAAATTTGAACCCGATGTCTCCTTTTTTTTTAAATTAAAAAAACTTGGGTATAAGGTTTTGTTGGGTGGAATAATTTGGGATTTAGGATTTTTTTTTAACAATGGTATACCAAATAATGTAAAAAAAAAAAAACAAAAAAGAGGTAAATTTAATTAAATGTTTTTATGGATGAAAAAAAATTAATATTTAATTTATAAATTAACAAAATGAGGGATTAAATTGACTTTTCTATCTTAAATTTTGTTAAGAATTCCTAAATCTCATAGTGAAATCATATATGGGGCCAATAAGATTACTTTGGAATTAATAAGCATTTTCTATTTTTCTTTTTTTTTTATTAGTTCTGCTTTTTTTTTTTTTTCGTTTTTTTTTTTCTTTCTTATTTGTTGTTTTTTCCTTTTTGTTTGAGTTACATATGCAATTGTGTTTTACTATTTTTTTTTTTTGTATTTTTTTTCTTGTTGTGTATTATTATTATTTTTTTTTTTTTGTATTTTTTTTTTTTCTAACTTTTTTGATTTACTGTATCGTAAGATTTAATATTACATATTGTTATCTATTATTTCCCTCATGTTTTCATTTATTTTAACGTACTGTATAATATTCCGTTTTATTTTTGTTAAGATTTTTTTATGTTGTTTTTTAAGTTATGTTATATTTTTAGATTTGTATTTTTTATATTTATACATTATTTTATTTTGGTTTTTAATTATTATTTTTATTATTTTTTATTACATTTCTCTTATGTTACTTTTTAAATTTGTTTTTGTTTATATGTAGTATTAAATGTGTTTATTTATTTTTTTTTATTATGTTTTAAGTTTGTGTTTGTTGGTCCCTTTTTTGTTTTATGTATGTTTTTATGATTGTTTGTGAGTTTATTTTTGGGTTTTTGGTTTTTTTTTATGGGGTATAATTGGGTTGTGAGGTTGGATATCTTTTTTATTTTTTTGTTTTTCTTTAGTGTTTTTTTTTTGTTTTTGTGTTTTTTTTGTGCTTTGGTCTTTTTCTATATTTTTTTTTTATTGTTTTCTTTTTTTTTTTATTTTTTTTTTTTATTCATTTTATTACCATTGTATTTTGTTTTTTAAATAATTTAGTTTTTATAAATAAGATAAATTTTATTATTTTTTATTTTGTTTTAAATATATAATTTATATACTTTTTTGTCACTATTAATTTTTTATTTTTTTTAATTATAATTTATTAAAAAAAATATTTTTTTGTAAAATAAAAATAATTAATTTAAATTTTTTCTTCTTTTTTTTTTTTTTTTTTTTTTTTTTTTTTTTGTTTTTTTTGTTTTTTTTTTTTTGGAATTTTTTTTTTGTTTTTTTTTTTTTTTTTTTTTGGTGTTTTTTTTTTTTTTTTTTTTTGTTATTTTGAAGGTGTTTCCTTTTTTTTAGGTTTTATTTTTTTTTTTTTTTGGGGGAGAGGGTTTTTTTGTTTTTTTTTTTTTTTTTTTTTTTAGGTTTTTTTTTTTTTTAGTTTTTTTTTTTTTTTGGTATTGTATACTTTTTGGTTTTTTTTTGGGGTTTTTGTTTTTTTTTTTTTTTTTTTTTCCCCCCCCCCCTTTGGGGGGCCCCCCCCCCCCCCCCCCCCCCCACCCCCCCCCCCCTTTTTTTGGTGGTTACCCCCCCCCCCCACCCCCCTCCCCCCCCCCCCCCCCCCCCCCCCCCCCCCCCCCCCCCCCCCCCCCCCCCCCCCCCCCCCCCCCCCCCCCCCCCCCCCCCCCCCCCCCCCCCCCCCCCCCCCCCCCCCCCCCCCCCCCCCCCCCCCCCCCCCCCCCCCCCCCCCCCCCCACCATTGGTTTTGGGGTTTTTTTTTTTTTTTTGGGGAGGGGGGGGGTGGGGGGGGGGGGGGGGGGGGGGGGGGGGGGGGGGGGGGGGGGGGGGGGGGGGGGGGGGGGGGGGGGGGGGGGGGGGGGGGGGGGGGGGGGGGGGGGGGGGGGGGGGGGGGGGGGGGGGGGGGGGGGGGGGGGGGGGGGGGGGGTGGGGGGGGGGGGGGGGGGGGGGGGGGGGGGGGGGGGGGGGGGGGGGGGGGGGGGGGGGGGGGGGGGGGGGGGGGGGGGGGGGGGGGGGGGGGGGGGGGGGGGGGGGGGGGGGGGGGGGGGGGGGGGGGGGGGGGGGGGGGGGGGGGGGGGGGGGGGGGGGGGGGGGGGGGGGGGGGGGGGGGGGGGGGGGGGGGGGGGGGGGGGGGGGGGGGGGGGGGGGGGGGGGGGGGGGGGGGGGGGGGGGGGGGGGGGGGGGGGGGGGGGGGGGGGGGGGGGGGGGGGGGGGGGGGGGGGGGGGGGGGGGGGGGGGGGGGGGGGGGGGGGGGGGGGGGGGGGGGGGGGGGGGGGGGGGGGGGGGGGGGGGGGGGGGGGGGGGGGGGGGGGGGGGGGGGGGGGGGGGGGGGGGGGGGGGGGGGGGGGGGGGGGGGGGGGGGGGGGGGGGGGGGGGGGGGGGGGGGGGGGGGGGGGGGGGGGGGGGGGGGGGGGGGGGGGGGGGGGGGGGGGGGGGGGGGGGGGGGGGGGGGGGGGGGGGGGGGGGGGGGGGGGGGGGGGGGGGGGGGGGGGGGGGGGGGGGGGGGGGGGGGGGGGGGGGGGGGGGGGGGGGGGGGGGGGGGGGGGGGGGGGGGGGGGGGGGGGGGGGGGGGGGGGGGGGGGGGGGGGGGGGGGGGGGGGGGGGGGGGGGGGGGGGGGGGGGGGGGGGGGGGGGGGGGGGGGGGGGGGGGGGGGGGGGGGGGGGGGGGGGGGGGGGGGGGGGGGGGGGGGGGGGGGGGGGGGGGGGGGGGGGGGGGGGGGGGGGGGGGGGGGGGGGGGGGGGGGGGGGGGGGGGGGGGGGGGGGGGGGGGGGGGGGGGGGGGGGGGGGGGGGGGGGGGGGGGGGGGGGGGGGGGGGGGGGGGGGGGGGGGGGGGGGGGGGGGGGGGGGGGGGGGGGGGGGGGGGGGGGGGGGGGGGGGGGGGGGGGGGGGGGGGGGGGGGGGGGTTGGGGGGGGGGGGGGGGGGGGGGGGGGGGGGGGGGGGGGGGGGGGGGGGGGGGGGGGGGGGGGGGGGGGGGGGGGGGGGGGGGGGGGGGGGGGGGGGGGGGGGGGGGGGGGGGGGGGGGGGGGGGGGGGGGGGGGGGGGGGGGGGGGGGGGGGGGGGGGGGGGGGGGGGGGGGGGGGGGGGGGGGGGGGGGGGGGGGGGGGGGGGGGGGGGGGGGGGGGGGGGGGGGGGGGGGGGGGGGGGGGGGGGGGGGGGGGGGGGGGGGGGGGGGGGGGGGGGGGGGGGGGGGGGGGGGGGGGGGGGGGGGGGGGGGGGGGGGGGGGGGGGGGGGGGGGGGGGGGGGGGGGGGGGGGGGGGGGGGGGGGGGGGGGGGGGGGGGGGGGGGGGGGGGGGGGGGGGGGGGGGGGGGGGGGGGGGGGGGGGGGGGGGGGGGGGGGGGGGGGGGGGGGGGGGGGGGGGGGGGGGGGGGGGGGGGGGGGGGGGGGGGGGGGGGGGGGGGGGGGGGGGGGGGGGGGGGGGGGGGGGGGGGGGGGGGGGGGGGGGGGGGGGGGGGGGGGGGGGGGGGGGGGGGGGGGGGGGGGGGGGGGGGGGGGGGGGGGGGGGGGGGGGGGGGGGGGGGGGGGGGGGGGGGGGGGGGGGGGGGGGGGGGGGGGGGGGGGGGGGGGGGGGGGGGGGGGGGGGGGGGGGGGGGGGGGGGGGGGGGGGGGGGGGGGGGGGGGGGGGGGGGGGGGGGGGGGGGGGGGGGGGGGGGGGGGGGGGGGGGGGGGGGGGGGGGGGGGGGGGGGGGGGGGGGGGGGGGGGGGGGGGGGGGGGGGGGGGGGGGGGGGGGGGGGGGGGGGGGGGGGGGGGGGGGGGGGGGGGGGGGGGGGGGGGGGGGGGGGGGGGGGGGGGGGGGGGGGGGGGGGGGGGGGGGGGGGGGGGGGGGGGGGGGGGGGGGGGGGGGGGGGGGGGGGGGGGGGGGGGGGGGGGGGGGGGGGGGGGGGGGGGGGGGGGGGGGGGGGGGGGGGGGGGGGGGGGGGGGGGGGGGGGGGGGGGGGGGGGGGGGGGGGGGGGGGGGGGGGGGGGGGGGGGGGGGGGGGGGGGGGGGGGGGGGGGGGGGGGGGGGGGGGGGGGGGGGGGGGGGGGGGGGGGGGGGGGGGGGGGGGGGGGGGGGGGGGGGGGGGGGGGGGGGGGGGGGGGGGGGGGGGGGGGGGGGGGGGGGGGGGGGGGGGGGGGGGGGGGGGGGGGGGGGGGGGGGGGGGGGGGGGGGGGGGGGGGGGGGGGGGGGGGGGGGGGGGGGGGGGGGGGGGGGGGGGGGGGGGGGGGGGGGGGGGGGGGGGGGGGGGGGGGGGGGGGGGGGGGGGGGGGGGGGGGGGGGGGGGGGGGGGGGGGGGGGGGGGGGGGGGGGGGGGGGGGGGGGGGGGGGGGGGGGGGGGGGGGGGGGGGGGGGGGGGGGGGGGGGGGGGGGGGGGGGGGGGGGGGGGGGGGGGGGGGGGGGGGGGGGGGGGGGGGGGGGGGGGGGGGGGGGGGGGGGGGGGGGGGGGGGGGGGGGGGGGGGGGGGGGGGGGGGGGGGGGGGGGGGGGGGGGGGGGGGGGGGGGGGGGGGGGGGGGGGGGGGGGGGGGGGGGGGGGGGGGGGGGGGGGGGGGGGGGGGGGGGGGGGGGGGGGGGGGGGGGGGGGGGGGGGGGGGGGGGGGGGGGGGGGGGGGGGGGGGGGGGGGGGGGGGGGGGGGGGGGGGGGGGGGGGGGGGGGGGGGGGGGGGGGGGGGGGGGGGGGGGGGGGGGGGGGGGGGGGGGGGGGGGGGGGGGGGGGGGGGGGGGGGGGGGGGGGGGGGGGGGGGGGGGGGGGGGGGGGGGGGGGGGGGGGGGGGGGGGGGGGGGGGGGGGGGGGGGGGGGGGGGGGGGGGGGGGGGGGGGGGGGGGGGGGGGGGGGGGGGGGGGGGGGGGGGGGGGGGGGGGGGGGGGGGGGGGGGGGGGGGGGGGGGGGGGGGGGGGGGGGGGGGGGGGGGGGGGGGGGGGGGGGGGGGGGGGGGGGGGGGGGGGGGGGGGGGGGGGGGGGGGGGGGGGGGGGGGGGGGGGGGGGGGGGGGGGGGGGGGGGGGGGGGGGGGGGGGGGGGGGGGGGGGGGGGGGGGGGGGGGGGGGGGGGGGGGGGGGGGGGGGGGGGGGGGGGGGGGGGGGGGGGGGGGGGGGGGGGGGGGGGGGGGGGGGGGGGGGGGGGGGGGGGGGGGGGGGGGGGGGGGGGGGGGGGGGGGGGGGGGGGGGGGGGGGGGGGGGGGGGGGGGGGGGGGGGGGGGGGGGGGGGGGGGGGGGGGGGGGGGGGGGGGGGGGGGGGGGGGGGGGGGGGGGGGGGGGGGGGGGGGGGGGGGGGGGGGGGGGGGGGGGGGGGGGGGGGGGGGGGGGGGGGGGGGGGGGGGGGGGGGGGGGGGGGGGGGGGGGGGGGGGGGGGGGGGGGGGGGGGGGGGGGGGGGGGGGGGGGGGGGGGGGGGGGGGGGGGGGGGGGGGGGGGGGGGGGGGGGGGGGGGGGGGGGGGGGGGGGGGGGGGGGGGGGGGGGGGGGGGGGGGGGGGGGGGGGGGGGGGGGGGGGGGGGGGGGGGGGGGGGGGGGGGGGGGGGGGGGGGGGGGGGGGGGGGGGGGGGGGGGGGGGGGGGGGGGGGGGGGGGGGGGGGGGGGGGGGGGGGGGGGGGGGGGGGGGGGGGGGGGGGGGGGGGGGGGGGGGGGGGGGGGGGGGGGGGGGGGGGGGGGGGGGGGGGGGGGGGGGGGGGGGGGGGGGGGGGGGGGGGGGGGGGGGGGGGGGGGGGGGGGGGGGGGGGGGGGGGGGGGGGGGGGGGGGGGGGGGGGGGGGGGGGGGGGGGGGGGGGGGGGGGGGGGGGGGGGGGGGGGGGGGGGGGGGGGGGGGGGGGGGGGGGGGGGGGGGGGGGGGGGGGGGGGGGGGGGGGGGGGGGGGGGGGGGGGGGGGGGGGGGGGGGGGGGGGGGGGGGGGGGGGGGGGGGGGGGGGGGGGGGGGGGGGGGGGGGGGGGGGGGGGGGGGGGGGGGGGGGGGGGGGGGGGGGGGGGGGGGGGGGGGGGGGGGGGGGGGGGGGGGGGGGGGGGGGGGGGGGGGGGGGGGGGGGGGGGGGGGGGGGGGGGGGGGGGGGGGGGGGGGGGGGGGGGGGGGGGGGGGGGGGGGGGGGGGGGGGGGGGGGGGGGGGGGGGGGGGGGGGGGGGGGGGGGGGGGGGGGGGGGGGGGGGGGGGGGGGGGGGGGGGGGGGGGGGGGGGGGGGGGGGGGGGGGGGGGGGGGGGGGGGGGGGGGGGGGGGGGGGGGGGGGGGGGGGGGGGGGGGGGGGGGGGGGGGGGGGGGGGGGGGGGGGGGGGGGGGGGGGGGGGGGGGGGGGGGGGGGGGGGGGGGGGGGGGGGGGGGGGGGGGGGGGGGGGGGGGGGGGGGGGGGGGGGGGGGGGGGGGGGGGGGGGGGGGGGGGGGGGGGGGGGGGGGGGGGGGGGGGGGGGGGGGGGGGGGGGGGGGGGGGGGGGGGGGGGGGGGGGGGGGGGGGGGGGGGGGGGGGGGGGGGGGGGGGGGGGGGGGGGGGGGGGGGGGGGGGGGGGGGGGGGGGGGGGGGGGGGGGGGGGGGGGGGGGGGGGGGGGGGGGGGGGGGGGGGGGGGGGGGGGGGGGGGGGGGGGGGGGGGGGGGGGGGGGGGGGGGGGGGGGGGGGGGGGGGGGGGGGGGGGGGGGGGGGGGGGGGGGGGGGGGGGGGGGGGGGGGGGGGGGGGGGGGGGGGGGGGGGGGGGGGGGGGGGGGGGGGGGGGGGGGGGGGGGGGGGGGGGGGGGGGGGGGGGGGGGGGGGGGGGGGGGGGGGGGGGGGGGGGGGGGGGGGGGGGGGGGGGGGGGGGGGGGGGGGGGGGGGGGGGGGGGGGGGGGGGGGGGGGGGGGGGGGGGGGGGGGGGGGGGGGGGGGGGGGGGGGGGGGGGGGGGGGGGGGGGGGGGGGGGGGGGGGGGGGGGGGGGGGGGGGGGGGGGGGGGGGGGGGGGGGGGGGGGGGGGGGGGGGGGGGGGGGGGGGGGGGGGGGGGGGGGGGGGGGGGGGGGGGGGGGGGGGGGGGGGGGGGGGGGGGGGGGGGGGGGGGGGGGGGGGGGGGGGGGGGGGGGGGGGGGGGGGGGGGGGGGGGGGGGGGGGGGGGGGGGGGGGGGGGGGGGGGGGGGGGGGGGGGGGGGGGGGGGGGGGGGGGGGGGGGGGGGGGGGGGGGGGGGGGGGGGGGGGGGGGGGGGGGGGGGGGGGGGGGGGGGGGGGGGGGGGGGGGGGGGGGGGGGGGGGGGGGGGGGGGGGGGGGGGGGGGGGGGGGGGGGGGGGGGGGGGGGGGGGGGGGGGGGGGGGGGGGGGGGGGGGGGGGGGGGGGGGGGGGGGGGGGGGGGGGGGGGGGGGGGGGGGGGGGGGGGGGGGGGGGGGGGGGGGGGGGGGGGGGGGGGGGGGGGGGGGGGGGGGGGGGGGGGGGGGGGGGGGGGGGGGGGGGGGGGGGGGGGGGGGGGGGGGGGGGGGGGGGGGGGGGGGGGGGGGGGGGGGGGGGGGGGGGGGGGGGGGGGGGGGGGGGGGGGGGGGGGGGGGGGGGGGGGGGGGGGGGGGGGGGGGGGGGGGGGGGGGGGGGGGGGGGGGGGGGGGGGGGGGGGGGGGGGGGGGGGGGGGGGGGGGGGGGGGGGGGGGGGGGGGGGGGGGGGGGGGGGGGGGGGGGGGGGGGGGGGGGGGGGGGGGGGGGGGGGGGGGGGGGGGGGGGGGGGGGGGGGGGGGGGGGGGGGGGGGGGGGGGGGGGGGGGGGGGGGGGGGGGGGGGGGGGGGGGGGGGGGGGGGGGGGGGGGGGGGGGGGGGGGGGGGGGGGGGGGGGGGGGGGGGGGGGGGGGGGGGGGGGGGGGGGGGGGGGGGGGGGGGGGGGGGGGGGGGGGGGGGGGGGGGGGGGGGGGGGGGGGGGGGGGGGGGGGGGGGGGGGGGGGGGGGGGGGGGGGGGGGGGGGGGGGGGGGGGGGGGGGGGGGGGGGGGGGGGGGGGGGGGGGGGGGGGGGGGGGGGGGGGGGGGGGGGGGGGGGGGGGGGGGGGGGGGGGGGGGGGGGGGGGGGGGGGGGGGGGGGGGGGGGGGGGGGGGGGGGGGGGGGGGGGGGGGGGGGGGGGGGGGGGGGGGGGGGGGGGGGGGGGGGGGGGGGGGGGGGGGGGGGGGGGGGGGGGGGGGGGGGGGGGGGGGGGGGGGGGGGGGGGGGGGGGGGGGGGGGGGGGGGGGGGGGGGGGGGGGGGGGGGGGGGGGGGGGGGGGGGGGGGGGGGGGGGGGGGGGGGGGGGGGGGGGGGGGGGGGGGGGGGGGGGGGGGGGGGGGGGGGGGGGGGGGGGGGGGGGGGGGGGGGGGGGGGGGGGGGGGGGGGGGGGGGGGGGGGGGGGGGGGGGGGGGGGGGGGGGGGGGGGGGGGGGGGGGGGGGGGGGGGGGGGGGGGGGGGGGGGGGGGGGGGGGGGGGGGGGGGGGGGGGGGGGGGGGGGGGGGGGGGGGGGGGGGGGGGGGGGGGGGGGGGGGGGGGGGGGGGGGGGGGGGGGGGGGGGGGGGGGGGGGGGGGGGGGGGGGGGGGGGGGGGGGGGGGGGGGGGGGGGGGGGGGGGGGGGGGGGGGGGGGGGGGGGGGGGGGGGGGGGGGGGGGGGGGGGGGGGGGGGGGGGGGGGGGGGGGGGGGGGGGGGGGGGGGGGGGGGGGGGGGGGGGGGGGGGGGGGGGGGGGGGGGGGGGGGGGGGGGGGGGGGGGGGGGGGGGGGGGGGGGGGGGGGGGGGGGGGGGGGGGGGGGGGGGGGGGGGGGGGGGGGGGGGGGGGGGGGGGGGGGGGGGGGGGGGGGGGGGGGGGGGGGGGGGGGGGGGGGGGGGGGGGGGGGGGGGGGGGGGGGGGGGGGGGGGGGGGGGGGGGGGGGGGGGGGGGGGGGGGGGGGGGGGGGGGGGGGGGGGGGGGGGGGGGGGGGGGGGGGGGGGGGGGGGGGGGGGGGGGGGGGGGGGGGGGGGGGGGGGGGGGGGGGGGGGGGGGGGGGGGGGGGGGGGGGGGGGGGGGGGGGGGGGGGGGGGGGGGGGGGGGGGGGGGGGGGGGGGGGGGGGGGGGGGGGGGGGGGGGGGGGGGGGGGGGGGGGGGGGGGGGGGGGGGGGGGGGGGGGGGGGGGGGGGGGGGGGGGGGGGGGGGGGGGGGGGGGGGGGGGGGGGGGGGGGGGGGGGGGGGGGGGGGGGGGGGGGGGGGGGGGGGGGGGGGGGGGGGGGGGGGGGGGGGGGGGGGGGGGGGGGGGGGGGGGGGGGGGGGGGGGGGGGGGGGGGGGGGGGGGGGGGGGGGGGGGGGGGGGGGGGGGGGGGGGGGGGGGGGGGGGGGGGGGGGGGGGGGGGGGGGGGGGGGGGGGGGGGGGGGGGGGGGGGGGGGGGGGGGGGGGGGGGGGGGGGGGGGGGGGGGGGGGGGGGGGGGGGGGGGGGGGGGGGGGGGGGGGGGGGGGGGGGGGGGGGGGGGGGGGGGGGGGGGGGGGGGGGGGGGGGGGGGGGGGGGGGGGGGGGGGGGGGGGGGGGGGGGGGGGGGGGGGGGGGGGGGGGGGGGGGGGGGGGGGGGGGGGGGGGGGGGGGGGGGGGGGGGGGGGGGGGGGGGGGGGGGGGGGGGGGGGGGGGGGGGGGGGGGGGGGGGGGGGGGGGGGGGGGGGGGGGGGGGGGGGGGGGGGGGGGGGGGGGGGGGGGGGGGGGGGGGGGGGGGGGGGGGGGGGGGGGGGGGGGGGGGGGGGGGGGGGGGGGGGGGGGGGGGGGGGGGGGGGGGGGGGGGGGGGGGGGGGGGGGGGGGGGGGGGGGGGGGGGGGGGGGGGGGGGGGGGGGGGGGGGGGGGGGGGGGGGGGGGGGGGGGGGGGGGGGGGGGGGGGGGGGGGGGGGGGGGGGGGGGGGGGGGGGGGGGGGGGGGGGGGGGGGGGGGGGGGGGGGGGGGGGGGGGGGGGGGGGGGGGGGGGGGGGGGGGGGGGGGGGGGGGGGGGGGGGGGGGGGGGGGGGGGGGGGGGGGGGGGGGGGGGGGGGGGGGGGGGGGGGGGGGGGGGGGGGGGGGGGGGGGGGGGGGGGGGGGGGGGGGGGGGGGGGGGGGGGGGGGGGGGGGGGGGGGGGGGGGGGGGGGGGGGGGGGGGGGGGGGGGGGGGGGGGGGGGGGGGGGGGGGGGGGGGGGGGGGGGGGGGGGGGGGGGGGGGGGGGGGGGGGGGGGGGGGGGGGGGGGGGGGGGGGGGGGGGGGGGGGGGGGGGGGGGGGGGGGGGGGGGGGGGGGGGGGGGGGGGGGGGGGGGGGGGGGGGGGGGGGGGGGGGGGGGGGGGGGGGGG
>JAJQQW010001463.1:0-16272 GCA_025583905.1 Ia io | reverse complement strand
CATTGTTAATTGGGGACAAGGGTAGCTGGGAAAAAATTATCTTCTAGAAAGAAAGAAAATTTTACCTTTGTATAAAAAGGGTTCAGTGGAATAACTTCTAATAAAAAAACAAAAAATCGGGATCCAGAACTCAGACCTCCAAAAATCCAACGCAATCACTTCTATTAAGGGGGATGGGTCTTGCATTAGGGAAGTGGAATTGCAGTATTTTTAATACCTTACTTTGCTGATTATTAGTGAAGTTTGAGATGGTGTGGGAAAAGTTAAAAACATTCCTCCCACCTTGCTGTCCAACTACTTTGGCTCATTTAAAAGTCTCATTGTGTCTTCCCAGGAAAAAAAAAAAATGTGTTAGTGTTCCTGGCCCAAGGATAAAATTTCTGAAAAAATAATTTCCACTATGATATTCGTTGGTGGAATTTATTTCACCCATGATGTTACATCTGAGGAAAAAAGATCTGTCTTTTCTATATTAGCAATGGGGCGATAAACCTGATGTAATTCCCTACCTGCCTTAATTGGGGGGCCATAATCCTTAAGGATTTGGGAAATAAAAAACTCATATTCTACCACCTAATAAAAAAGATGGATAACAATGCAATATTAACCATTCACTCCCGCTTCTTTAACCACCCATGGGTGAGGATGCCACCACCCACCCAAAAAGGCCATTATTCAGGAGCAGCGAGTATTTGCAAATTAAACCCCCAAAATCAAGATGGCAGCCGGACACGGAAGCTTGGGTGCAAAAGCAGGGAGGATTGTGGTTTTGACCTGGACAAAAAATGGAGTCGGAAAAGGCCAAAAGGCTTCCCACCTGGGCCTGGCTGGGGCCCTGGGGCCTTTCCGGTCAAAGGCTAAAAAAAATTTTCCCAATTTATAGATATAAAAATAAAATTCCCAACCAAAAAAATTTTGGAGGCAGGGCCCCTGCGGAAGGGCTGAAGCTGAGGTCGGAGGGCCTTGGGGATTTTTTTGCTCCCTGGCAGTGGTGGGAAAAGCCAAGCTTCCCCTTTTCCCTGGGGGCCAGGCCCTTGGCCTCCCAACTCAAGGTGCCTTTATCAAAAAGAAAGTTTTCCAATAATTATAGAAAGATAAAAAATTTAAATTGTCCTAAGGATACTTGTTCCAGCGGGGGGCCTTGGGGGCCTCCGGCTTTCATGGAGGGGTTGCTGGAAAAAAAAATAAAAAGAGAGAGGAAAATGGTGAGAGGGGGACTTGGGGGGATCCTTTGGGTCCAACGGGGGGTGAATCAGGCCCAAGGGATTGGGGGGACAGCAGGGGCTGTTTGGGGATAAGCAGAAGGCTGCAGGGGGGCCAGGGTTGGGTGGCTGAGGCAGGCTTTCCTGCGGGGTCAGTTGGGAACGGGTGATCAGGGACAGCGGGGGGGCGGGGGGGGTGTTTTAGAGTTGAGGGCCCAGGGGGGGGCCAAGGGGCAGGGGGGCAGGTTTGGGGTTATGGCAGGGCCAAGTGGGGGAGGGTGGAGGGTTGGTGGGGGCGAGCAGGGCCCAGCAGGGGGTGGGGGGGCAGGGTGGGGGGTCGAGGGCAGGATGGCAAGGGGGGGCCCCCCCCCCCAGGTTTGGAGGTTGATTCTGGGCTGGGCGGGGGGGGCGCGGGGGGGTGGGGGGGGCCAGTGGGGGGGGGGGGGGGCGGGGGGTGGGGGCAGGTTGGGGGGGGGGGGGGGGGGGGGGGGGGAGGGGGCTTGGACAGGGGGTCGGGGGGGGGCGTGACAAGGGCAGGTATGGGCGGGGCAGGGGCGGGCGGGGACGCGGGAAGGGGCGGGGGGTGCTGGTGCGCGGGGGGGGTGGGGCTGGGGGGGGGGGGGGTGGGGGGCCGGGGGGCCGGGACGGTGGGGGGGGGCCGGGAGATATTTTGGGGGTCTTAGTCATTAGAGGGGGTGGGGGGTGGATTGGGTGGGGGGGAGGTGGGTGGGGGGGGGAGGGGGGGGGGGGGGTGCTGTGGGAGGAGGGTTGGTTTGTAAGGTATTGCGTTAATGTCTTTTTGTTTTTTTTGCGTTTATGTAAATCTTTGATTGAGGATGGTTGGAGGGGTCTTTCATTAGGCTGTCTAATTTGGGGTTGGGTTTTCTTTAGTTTTTTTTTTGGTCGAGGGGTTTTTGTTAGAGTTTATGTTTTTGGGTCTAGGGGCGGGGTTTTTTTGGGTTTTGAAGTTGCTTATTTTTTGATTATCAGTCGCTGTTTAATGAAGGTTTTTTTTCTAACGGGATTTTGCATTTTTGTTTTGCATGAAGTTGTGTGTTTGTATTGGGAGTGGTGGTGGTTGTCAGTGTCTTAAAGGGCATTAGGTTTACAGTGTTTATTTATTTGTTCGGTGTTGATTTAGGGGCTTTGTACCCTTATGGGTCCCATAATTTATTACTTTTTGTTTTTCGTTTTGTGAAGTGTCCAGTTATGTAATTTGTTGGTGTTATGATTTTCAATTCGTTATGTGGTAGGTCAGTTTTTGTAGAGTGTTGTTATGTGGTGATGTTTGGAGACATTGGGACCAGGTTGTTTTACCCCATGGTATTATGGGGGTGTTGTAATGAGTGGGTGGTTATGAAATAAATTCGATTTAGGGGGTTTTGAGAAAAATATACAATAAAAACTAAGAAAGAATGTCGGAAAAATGTACTAAATAATATGGAATGATATTGTTAACGTTCCACCAATGCAAGGATCAATTGAGTACTAAAATATTTTAGTTATAAATTAATAAGAGAGAAGGAATTTAAAAACCTTGAAATTCTAAAAAAATAAAATTCGGAAGAATATATTTAGGTACAAATCAGCAAAACTCTAAATAAAAATAAAACAACTTTTCCTTAAACTATCTTTTCCCATCATATAGCAAAATAATAACAACAAAACAAATACAATAACCCTTTAAAACATTATTTTTTTACGTAAACATTTTCATTAATCTTCAGGGTCCTAACACCTCTCATTACCACAGCAAACAACCCACTCACCCACTTCCCTAACCACAACCCCCAACCCCCACCCCCCCCCAGGGGAGGGGGGGTCACCCCCCACAACCCCCCCCCCCGGGGTGGGGGGGGTGGGTGGGAGGGAGAGGGGGGTGGTGGCGGGGGGAGGGCCAAGGGCTAAAGGCGGGGTGGGGGAAAGCAGGAGCATGGGCCAGGGGGGAGTCAATCTTCACCACGGGCAAAGTGGGGCAGGGGGAGGGGGGGGGGGGGGGGAGGCAGTTGTAGGGGTTCAGGGGTAGAGAAAGTGTAGTTAGTTAGTTATAAGTTTAGTTCGCAGTTAAAGTTAGGGGGGGAATGGGTGGGGGGGGGGGGAGGGACTGGGGGAGGGACCCAGGCAAGAAGGGGAGGGGGGGAGGTCCTCTTAGCCAATGGGGGGGGAGGGGTGCAAGCAAGAATTGGGGGGGTTCACACCAAGGGCCTTTTTGCAGGGTTTGCTTAGGATGGCTGTTTTATGTTGGGGTGTTAGGGGGTTGGACCAGGCCAATGTTCTTCCCAAAAAATGGGAGGGGCCAGAGATAGTCATGGGTTCAAGGGGACACAGGGTTAGGGGGCATTGGGGCCCGGGCAGGGGGGGAGCAGTTTTTTTTTTAAGTTCAATGCGTAATCACAGGGCCCATGGGGCAGGGGGGTGATGAAATTACGGGGGGTGATCAGGTTGGGCAGGGGTGGAAGCGGTTAGGGGGGGCTATGCAAGGCAGGTGGGGGCACAGTTGGGGGCCAGGGCGAGAGTAAGTAGGTTGAAAAGCCACAAAGCAAACAGTTTCTCTTCTATTGGTGGAGGAATGGGGTCCGACTGCCCGGTTTTAGGGGGGGTCCCGATCCCAAACCCAGGTATTCGGGGCATTAAAGTGGGGGCAGTCGGGCAAAAAAATAACACCACTCCCTCAAAATGGGTTTTTGGGGTCCCCAGGATTGGAGACATCCTAATGGCCAGGCAACTGGGGCTGAGGGCGAAACACAACAAAGCCCCTTCATGGCATGGGAATTTCTCGTTGCCCCCCTACCTTGGGCCACTGGAGGGGCTTTACCTGGCTCTCCTGGGGCTTTCCAAACGGGCCCTTTGGCCCCTCCCTTTGGTCTATTTTCATCCACAAGGGGAACAAACTAAACTTAACCACCCCGGGGACTTGGGGCTTATTTCCGGGGGGCTGTTTCCATCTCTCACTGATAGAATAAAATTTCAATTAATTTAACTTTGGCCGTAAAAAAACCTCTACTCTGGGCTTGTTCTCAGGATAAAAAACTCCTGTTTTGATTGTTTGTTTCTTGGTCCCCTTGGCCTGCCTTTCCAGGGGGTGGACAGGACCAACTTCAATGCAGGAACACCTTTAGGGCGGGGTGCAAGCTCGTTTGGGGTAACAGCATTTTGCTTCGTCCTCGCTGTCTAAGGGGGAATATCCATTTGGGACTTGCCAAAACACTGTGCCCGTGACTTTCAGAAACTTCACGGCTAAATTGATTGCTGCCGGCCCTTCCTCAAAAAGGGAAGTTCTGCCTTTCTCACAATGCCAACGTGTGTAATGGCCCATTTAACCCATTTGTAATATTCCACTGGAATTTTGGAAGGGATCAAAAAACTCGTCATGTGAAATATGGGGGATGGAAACATTGGGATGAAGGCTCAGGGATTGAGATGGGGGGAAAGCACCTGGAGAAGGACTTTTTGGCTGCCACCCATTTGGTAACATCACTTGCAGGGGGGGGATTTTTTTTTGTTGGAAAAAATATGCTAAATTTTTTGCCTTTTTTAATTTGGAAAAAATGGAAATGAATCCCTTTCGATGATGGGTGATGGATGGGTTGATGGATGATGATAACTACAGGGCCATAGAACAGGTAGC
The DNA here is from genome assembly GCA_025583905.1 of Ia io. Taxonomy (NCBI): domain Eukaryota; kingdom Metazoa; phylum Chordata; class Mammalia; order Chiroptera; family Vespertilionidae; genus Ia; species Ia io. Next base: position 11,442 of record JAJQQW010001463.1, on the reverse strand, counting down.
CAAAACATTTCATTAGAATCATATTGCCCCATGCTCTTGTTCTGGCTATCTTTGTGTTACATTAGGGGCCTCAAAGGGTTTTGGGTGCAATGACCAAATCCATTTAAATTCTTAACCGCCTTTGGAGGGTTAAGGTAAACCCTTTTTGTTTTCACCCTTTACAGATTTAAGGTTAATAAAACTTAATGATTTACCATAAGAATTTAATCCTAGAAAAGGCTTGGCCATAGCCCCAAAATCAAAGTTTCCAAATCTGATTCAGGAAGGCTTTTTAATGAAAAAAACCACGACCAAACAAAATTCATTGCAATGTTAGTAAAGGTTATTGGGAAAATATCAACTGTTTTTATTTTAGGAGGGCTGCTTCCTATTAACAAAGGGGGAGAAAGTATGGAACCCAGAAGAAATGGCAAGTAGATAAAAACCCTCTCAAAAAGGGCCTCAAGTTCCCAGTCATGGGCAATCACCAAAATATTTTCCCAAAGGGCAGAATAACAAGAATGCATTTCTGCCAATGTTGGCCCCAATCCAAGGCTTACAGGGTTGGGAGGGATTGATTTTTTTTATTAAAAGGAGGGGGAAAAAAAACATGAATAAAAAAAAAAAATGTTTTGCAGTAATGATAAGCCAAAAAAACTAATGGTTTGGAGGGCAGGTAATGGACCTATAAGATAACAATATAAGGGGAAAAAAAAATGCAATCATAAAATTTCCAGGAAAGAGTGAAGTTGTGCTAAAAGGTTATTTGGTGTTTTTCCAAAGGGAGTTCCCTTGATTGTTTCTATGGGGAATTTTTCTAACAAGGGATATGTTTTTCTGTTTAATTCCTATGGAATTACAGTTAACAGATGTGAAAGAAGGGGAATTATTATTTTTTGCTTACTCCTCTCTTTAATTCCATGTTTCTGTTGGGAGGTGGGGGAAAAAGGGAAAAAATCTTTGGGTACAAAGGGAAAACCCCCACCACAATGTCCAAAAACCTCTAAACATCAGGTCTGGCTGTTCCAAAGAAATAACACTCATTCCCAAAGTAGCCAAGGGGGGTTTGCAGATAAGGAGAATGTTTTCCACAAAAACCCGGAAGGGAGAGGAGAATGGGGGGAAAAGGGGAAACCAATAAGAAACTCTTGAAGGAGGGGCCCTAACCTTGTTTTTGGCTCAGTGGGATAGGGACCCTATCAGCCCTGCAGTGACTAAATGGGTCCCCCAGGTTTTTTTCAATTCGGTCATGGGCATGTTTAACCTTGGTTGTGGGGGCAGTATCCCCAACTAGGGGGGTGGGTGCTGGGAGGCAGCTGATGGAGACATGTTTTCTCATTCTCATCGGGATGTTTCTAAAACTTCCTCTATCCCCCCCTCTTTTCCATTTTCCCTCTCTGTAAAAAAAAATCCAAATAAAATTTATATTTTTAAAAAAAAAGGACAGACATACTTCACTAAAGGTGAGGCCCGAGCTCCGGAGGTATAGTGTTTCTTTACCACAGGTGGATAACTCATTTTGGGGAGGGATTCCAACATTCTCCAGGAAAAGGCCATAGGAGGTTTGTGGTCCACGTATTTCACAAAGAGGGAAACAGAGGGCCACAGGAGGGTATTTATTTTGAGTTATGCCCCAATGTTGGCTTTCAATGAAGTTACTAAATTTTGGGCTCCCCCAGATCGGGGAGTCTGGGCCTTAACCCTGGTGGTTTCAATCTCATTCTATGTTCCTCCCCTGAAACATACTTAAAAGGCCCTGATGTTATATTAAAGTCCCCATGGGATGCGAATATTTACAGAGGAAAACGATCCTAATAGGCCAGGGCAGGGCCTGGTTCATTTACAGAGGAATAATCCCATAAAAGGAACCTGAGAACAAGGGGTTCCACCCTGCCCACAATTGGCTGGCCCCGGTTACCGCAGGTGAGGACGGGGCCGAGAACAAATTTAATAAGGAAATTCAATTACACAGGTAAAAATCGTCTTCCGTTGCCATGGTATAATAGGTTTGGCAAAATTAAGGTGGGAAAAAGACTACTAGATTCGGGGGTTGGCTGACAAGGTGATTATGGGATGGGTAGCTATGTGGACATTTTCTTCCAAATCGGGGAAACAGATTCTTTCACTCCCTGGAGCGGGCAAGGTGGCTTCTTTCAAGATGACTGGGGGGCCCCCTGGGTCCCCAGGGATGTGGGAGGCCTATTTTCTTACCTGTAGCAGGGGGAAGATAAATTGTGAAGCGCAGGTATTACCCAGCCATAAGTCCCAACCTCTAATCAGCCCCCCCCATGGGCCCACCAAGGCATACAAGGGACTTATATCGTGTGGGTGAAAGAGGAATTCAGGTGGCAAGAGGAGGAATTGAAGGGACAGGTTTTTGGTCATTGCAACCACATAATAAGCCATAAGGAAGGCCCACGGGGTAAAGGACTGGCTGGTAGATGGTCAACCACCCCCCCATTTGGGAACAAACAAGTGTCACTGAATTAAAAGGGGTAAAAGGTGATGCCACATGAAAACTGGAAATATGGTGTAAGTTTGCCCCCCCAATGCAAAAGGATCTTACCATAAAATTTTTATTAAGTATGGGAGGAAAAAACACAACATAACAACAAGAAACCCTAACTTGCGATTCAACCATTTTTCTCATACAGGGGGGGGGGGGACTGTCGGTGGCCATTTAGTGTTGAGAATCTCAACGGTGGGGCGGGGGCTCGCAATTCAACCCCCAAAGCCACTCATTAGTTTCCCGCACCAGATAAAAACAATTTTTCTCCCACACTGATAATGAAACGGGGGGTCCCTAAGGTAGGGTACTCTGGATTACCCGTCTCATAAACAATCTTTGTGGAAAATACTTAGGGCTGTAGGGAGGGGTGGTGGAATGGGCGCCAAAAGACAGGTTCATTTAACGGTGATGGAGGGAAGGGCTTCCGAGGGTCTTGTGGGTGTGATGGGGTTCCTGCACTTTCCTAGCAGGGACCCAGGGACGCTTTGGCGGTTGGCGAAAAGCCCTTGCCATACCGGGGGCCAAGGGCAACTTGTCTGAGGCCCATTGCAATTTTACCTTCGAGGTGTGGGATCGGGGGCCAGGTTGAAAAAGACGGGGACCCTCGGTTTTCTTTCCACGCGTGTGATAGGAAGAGGGGGGGGGGGGGGGACAAGGGGGGGACTTGTTCCTTTAGGTTCATTCGGGGGCCCCATTGGGGAGCAGGGCGGCTGGTGGCGGGGAATGTGCCTGAAATGGAGGGACAGGCACTTTCTAAGGATGTTAGCCACATCGGATAAAACAGGGAGGGGAGGGGTCTTAAGGGGACCCCCGCCGAACCTGCCCCAGTAGGGGTTCCCCACCAACAGAGGCGTGAATAGTACACTTTCTGGGATGGAGAAGATTACCAAAAACCAGAGGTGGGAAGCCCCACGAATCTCCCTCCTGCGTCCCCAGAAAGGCAAGTGAGGGAATGCGAAAAATCCTGGGCTATGACTGAGTATAAAACTGGAGTCGACCGAAGGCCAGAAGCGGTCCCCATGTTTTGCCACCCTGGGGGTCATAGGTGCCCTTGACCACTAAGCCTGCAATTTCCCAAAGAAGCCAAACTGACAGCATGTGCCGGGCTATTTGGTAGTTAGTGTGGCCAGGGCTCCTTGCCGGGGAACTACTGGGTAAATCCGAGTCCACCTTGGGGGATTTTAACGATGAAAGACACGTGAAAACAGGTGAACAACACATGTATTTTCTATCAACTCCCCGCCACCATCAACCCAGAAAAAACCCAACCAAGTGGTCCCCGTCCTGTGGCCTGGCCAGGCCTTCCAAAGACAGCCAACGAGGCTTTGCAATCCCCTGGGGGGGTTATTTGGACCCTCTCCCAGATGGGGTTCACTGGAGTGTTTTGAGAAAACCCGGTGGCGGTGCTGGCCCATATGAATGTTTGGCATGGCTTCTGCGGCACCACCTTGGGTAAAAAAATCAACTCCAACCACCCCAATTAAGCCACTAATATACCCAAACAAAAAAAACAAACCAAACGGCAAAAACAATTGGGTGCCCAGAATTCGTTGATGCGTCCCTTGAGGCAAACATTAATCTCCCCTTTCTCCACCAGCTTATTCAATTTTGGTTTTTCTTTTTTATCAACATTTACCCCACGGGGCCTTGGCCCCTCCCTTTCAGGAGTTAAAGAAAAACCTCATACATGGCCCTTTTTTTTTGCCGTAATCTGTTTTTATGATAAACACAACAAGCTGGGTCCCTCTCCACTGTACCCCGAGCACACTGATAAATGGACATTGTAAAGATACAAATTTCAATGCCAATGCATACCTGGGTGGGCAAGTGGAGACTTGAGCTGAAGAACCCGCCCCCTGCCCAGGAGGAAAACAGGGTGTGGCCTCCATGATTACCTGTAAAAGCCACAAAGGGAAAAAAAAAATTCACCAATTTATCCCCCTATGGAAAACACGATCACATGTGGGGCACAAAATTAATCTTTTTGAGATTATTTAAGAATCTAATTGAACCCCCAAAAAGGTTCATAGGAATCAACAGAACCATCATTAAATCACAACCCTCTACTAAACAACCCCTGGCAGGGAAATGATGGCTCAGTGGTTTTTGAGCCATCAGCCCCACATACACCCGAAGGGTTTCCCTTGGGTTTCAATTAACCCATCAAGAACACCTCCCGTGTGACACCAGTTTTTTGATCTAGTGGGGCCTCCCCTGGTTGGGGGTGCAACATTTGTGGAGGCAACCAATCAAAAAATGTTGCAAACATCAATGGTTTATCTCTTCCTTCCCCCCCCCGCCACTTTCCCACCCCTTGCCCCACTCTCTCTTAATAAAAAAAAAAAAAAAAAAAAAAAAATCTTCAGGTGGCGTAATTAAACCCAAAAAAAAAAAATAAAAAAAAAAATAAAAATAAATAAATGCCCAACCCAAATTTCCAAAATTCCAACCCCCATAATCCCAACCAGCATGCCGGGCATCACAGGGCTGACCCCCAGTTGTTTTATTAACCCCTTACCTTGCAATTTCAAGCTCCTTTTCGGTGAAATTGAAAAAATAGATAATTAGCAACCATGCGCCCCATCATACATGTTTGGGTGGATATTAAATGAGATGCTGTTCCCCAACAGACCACCTGGAACAAGTACTTAGGACAAGGCCTCCCAAATGCAGTTAACAATGTTACACATGCCAGGGGCCACCAATTAAAAGTAAAATTTTTTGTTTTTTCCAAGTGGTTTTATTCCTTTTATGAAAAAACCCTAGAAAGGTAAACTTTCCACCAGGAGGCCCAATATTGTGAAAGTTAAAAAGGAGGGTTGGCTGGGCCTGTAACCACTTCCACTTCGCCATGAATGCCACTGTGGCCATCCGAAAAGGCCCCGGGCCCCCTGGAACACCAACCCTGTCGACCCCCAACCAGCACCCACGCTGCCCGGCCCACTCTGGCCCGAGCGTCAAGGCCCGCATGTGCATCCCACCACTCCTGCCTCAGGAAGATGAATCGGTGCAACTCCGTAACTTCCTATTCCCATCTTCCATCCCAACCCCCTCCGGCCCATCCAACTCAGGAATGCCTCTTTGGTTGTCCCATTTCCATTCCCGTTATAATTGGGAAAAGAGAAAAATCTCCCATTTTGGAGAGTAGGCTTTGAGAAAATTCATCCCTGTTGAAATTGTGCTTTCTTCTAAATGAAAAGGAAGGTGAAATACCAGGTTGGTTCCCTTGTAAAGGTTCCACCCCAACAGGAAATCGGTTAGAACGTTACCAAACATCACAAGAAGAAAATCCGCCCAGGCAAATCTTCACAACAAGAAAGCCCCTCCCCCTCCCCCTCCCCCGGTCACCACCATCACAAGAGGACATCAAGCCGGTCTTTCCTCCCCCTACTGGAAGCCAGCCTTTATCCTCACCGGAAGGTGGGTACACTGCCTACCCCTCCCCTGGGCCTTGTTAGCCAATGTGTCCGAGGCCCAGTGGGGCGGGAATGAAACAAAATTTTGAACAAAAAATAGGCCCAAGCCGGGGTTTGCGCCACGAGGGGAACAACCCTCCTTTGTGCATCATTTTGTGCATTGCCTTCCTGTAAAAACTTGGGGGGGGGGGGGTAAATTCCTTTGTCAGAACAGAACTAAACTGGAACCCCTACCTTTACCCTTGCCAATCTCTTCCTTTCCTCTATTTGTTTTGTCCAAAGGCTCCCTACTTAATTTAGATCACTACAAAGCTGTAAAAATTTTTACTATCCCCAGTGGTGTGAAGGATTTCAGTATATGAGAAGACTAAAAACATTTTTAAATTAATGACAAAACCCATTGGCGCCCCTAGAAGAGCCCCTGGCACCCAGCTAGTATGTTTCCATGGGTCCAGTGGGCAGGCATCAACGTGGCCCTATTTCTCTCCTCAGCCAACTGGGGGCCAACAAAGGGCAAAAAAACTCCCTGGCCCTGCAGGCCCCCCTGCCTCCCACCCGCCATGAGCCCCCAAGGAGGTAGTTGGAAGAATGCGGCCCCGGAAACAAGGATTCTTCAGGCCCAACCCCGCCCCACGCCCCCAAGCAAAGTCACTACCGTGTTGTGAAGTGCCCCCCTCAAGGATCCCCAAGACAGTCCAGTGCCCATCCCCATCAATTACACCTCCAGGGGTCTAAACCCACGTTCAACATTCGTTCCCTTCGTGTGTTATTTCTTTATGAGGAAGGGGGTTGGTTTCCCGGCTCGGGCCATGAAGAGGGAGAGGAGAAAGAAGGGGAGAATCAGAGAAAAGCAGGGGGGGAGGGAGAAGGATAAACTGTCTTTAAATAAACAAAACAAAAACCAAATCTCAATTTTTCGTGGAAAAAAAAATACTTATAATTCCCATCATCTAACAAAAACCTTGGGTTTTCATGATATCCCTAAACACTTGCTTAACCAATAAAAATTAGGAAACCTTGTTTATGTAGTTCTTTAAATACAAAATATTTCCCACAAAAAATTTCCTCTTCCAACATTTTTCACTTTTTGCTAAAATTTCTGGGTCTTCCCTGACTACCTAAATGAAAAATTAAAAAATCATAATTTAGGCTTTGCAGCATAAAAAACAAAAAACACAAGCCTTGAATGTTTTTTCGGTTGTTTCCAACCAGGGCACTTACTAAGTGGTGTAGAGGAGTGTAGCTATTTTCCTTTCGTTAATAAAAACTTTCCCCTAATACCCGGGAGACAGCAAAAAACTTGCTATTTTAGGGATTTTTTGCCACATTACAGGTGTCCACCACACACAAGGATTACAGTAGCCAAGGCCTAATTTTTAACTTCTTTAAGGTGGTAGTATGTGATGACTATATTTAACCAGAGCGGTTAAAAATATATTAACCCTTAAAACTCGGGTTTTTACCAGAAACCCCATAAGCTAAAATGGAAAACCATGTTTCAAGTGTCGGGGCCTTCGGTTTGGTCCGAGGGCAAAACTTCAGCATGTGGAGAGCCCGACTGGGTTGTGCTGTCCGAAGGGGACAATTTTCCCCAACTTTGGACAGGATTTTGCTCTTACATGGGCTGGTAATTCCCGGTGTTATTTTGTTTAAGATTCCTTCAGACTCTTCCAATAAAATCTTTTGGAACGGGATGTCTGACAGTTATCTTAGATAAAGCAGCGGGAATCTGCCATCAACGTTAAATTGACAATTATTTTGCCAATTTAGCGGAATTTCATTGTTAAAAGAAAAGAAAAAATGGTTTGTTAAGAGAATAATAATGTTGTGTTTCACAACATGTTTTTAGGGGAACAGTTTTTACTTATGCAGGTAATTTTCCTACCCCACCACACAACAACACACACACACCTCACCAACAACACCACCACACCAACACAACAAACACAACTTTTTATGTAACTTTCATTTTTTTAGGGGGAAACCACCCAAATGGCTGGTTTCCCCCACGTTCAACAGGTGTGTGGCACCTTGGCAAATGGCTAGCTCGGCTTCCCTAGGGGATTTTACAAACTTTCTGACCCAGGGCAAGGGGGGGGGCCTACATCCCTGGGTGCTTGTGGATCCACGGTTTTACTTTAAAGGCCATTGGCTCAAAAGGCCGTGCAGTGCTCCCGGGGGGGACTCACTCACGCAAAGAAACCAGGCCCCTTCGTCACCCAGGCCTGGGGGTTGTTCCCTGGGCCCTCAAGGTTTGGATTTGTGGGGCCAAAAGCCCTCCTGGGCATCAACCATAAAAATCCACTGAAAAGTTTGAGCAAGTTTTACTAGATCACCAAACCACACATAGCTCCCCTGGTGAGCTGATCTTTGCTCCGTTTCCCCCAACGTTGGTTAATGGAATATTTTTTTCCTTTGTTACCGACTTCGGGCGTGCGCAGGCTGCCCCTCTGGGGACCTCGCTTGGGCCCCAGCCCACAAGTGCCCCACTTTCCTAAAAAAACCATTTCTGGGTAAAGGAAATGGGCCTCAGGAGGTTAGGGGTTCAACCTGGGGGACGGGGGGGCCCATCCAACATCAACAGTTTCTATCCACCCTTCTGGGGGGACTCAGCATACTCAATTTGAGCCCCAAAATCGTGGAAAAAATACGGATTTTTTTTTTTTTATACTATTTCACCAAAAACTTAATATTACGTTAAAATTAAAAAAAAAAACCCAGTTAACCTTCCCAGTGGGAAACAAAATTAGACACTTCACTTAGTTAGGGAAATGAGGGAAATTTACGCAGCGCAATTTAGTATTTGAGGGCGGATTTTTCTCTAGGGTCCATTTTACCAAGGGGGTTGTTTTTGCTGGCATGCTTCCCCACTGGGTGGACCCCCATTTTAAAGTCCTTGTCTATCATTCTCTCCACAGGGCAGGTATTAAATTATTTTATTCTTAACAGTTTTTTGTCAGGGGCAATAAAAAATAACTCAGTTAAATTAAATTAAGGGGGCTTATTTATCAATCCTCTTTTTAAAAAAAATATTAGTTTTAACTTTTGATTTGTTTCTTATTTTTTAAAAATCCCTGGGAGATTCGCTGGGAAACGGCCATGAATAATTTTATAGGGGGGAAAAGTTATTAAATGGTATACAAAATGAAAATTTTTTAATAAAACGAGGAAAATTTCACAACAAAATGCGAACAGTCGGGGGGACCGTTCAATTTTCCCATAACTTCAGGGTAAAGAAAACCTGTTCTGGGTTTTTGGCCAAAATTTTGTGGTTGGTTGCTAAACACCAATGGTTTTATTTTGTTCTAAAGGTTGTTTCATGGGTTACTAAAACCAGAGGTAAAGTTAACTGGTTTTTTAAGCTTTTGCTTTTTTTATTTATTTACTGCATTTATTTTACCATTGGTATATGGGTTTTTCCCCTTGCTGTAGCTGTGAAATTTGAAAAGTGAAGTGAATTTGTAATGCCATACGGGGAATTGCTGAAAAATTTTGTGTTAGCAAAAAACCTTTTGCAAACAATTTTTTTCTGTTTTGGATAACTTCTCACACAAAAAAATCTTTGAAAACACCAAAAACTTTTCCCCTTCCCCTTTCCCTCCCTTCCCCTTCTCTTCCTTCTTTCTAAGTTTGGAGGCCATGGAAGTTGGGAAATTGCTGGGACAGCAAGTAAGGGAAAACACACTGAAAATATTTTACATATCAATAATATTTCAAAACCCTTTCACTCTTCCATTAATAAATTTTGGTAGGGGCCTAGGGCTGGTGTGGCTAAGTGGTCAGAGCACGGGGAAGCCATCGTTCCTGTGCCAACCAGAATGGTGGAGGGTTTTTTTTCGATTTCGATTCCCCAGTCAAAGGGGCTACATATCCCGGGTTTGCGCTGATAGTTCCTTATGATTCTCCTCCCTGGCCTGGTAAGGGTTTTTGTGGCATTTATGCAGAAGGCAAACCAAAAAATTGAAGGTTTTTTTTCTCTACCCAAACCTTCTCCCTCCCCCCCTTTCCATTGTCCTCTCTGAAATTTTCACATGTGGGGGAGAAAAGGAAAAAGGCTCAGATGGGGATTTAAAATAATAAAACAATAATAACTAATGGGTTTATTATATATCAAATTGTTATTGCCAAATTTGTTTTGGGGGCCTATAGGAAAAATAGTTTCAAGGGATTTTCCGTAAAAATTCATTTTACTCAGCGAGTAGATTCAGGGGCCCAAATTCCTTGGAGCTGGAGAAGAGAACATTTGGAGGAGTTCCTGAGAGTTGCTTGGGAAGCCTTGCCTTGGGGCGGTTGAGGGAATTTTTCCTTAGTAGTTTGCTTTTGGCTTTGTCAGGGAGGGCGTAGGTTTATTTGGTGGGAAAGGGGTCTTGCCTTCTGGTCCTTTCCTCTGCTGGTTGGGCTCTTTACAGGGACATATCCTGTTATTCCCCCACCATGGGCCAAAAATAACCACTCGGATCTGAAGGAACAGTCCTTGGGGCTTTTGCCCTTTTTGGTCTTTTCCAGGCCAATTTGGTGGCGGTGGACATTTTCAATGTGTATTTCCCGTCGTCCCCCAATAACATTGGGCCGGGGCACCGTTGGGCCTTTTTCCCTTCCCATCCGTCACTCACCTTTCTCCCAGTGGATGGGAAAGCTGGTGGAGGTTCCTACTGAGGTTCCTTTTTTTTTTCACTTTCCTAGTCTCACAGGGGAGGGCCACTACCCCGTAATGGGGGATTTCAGTAGCTGCAGTGCATCGCATCCCCTTGCCTTTTCTTTTCCTCTAACTTGCCCCATTTCACCTTGGGGCACAAAAACAAAAACACAATTGGGAAAATTCACCTGGGGGCAACCATAAAAAAACTTACTTGGTTGTTACCCCCACTGCCCCGCCCCACAAAAAGAGATTCTAAACCTGGACGAGGGGTTGGGGAGAGGCATGGCACAGGCGGGGGGGGCGGACATGTTTACTAGATTTGGGGGGACCTGCTGCCCCCACTGACCTTAACCAATTGCATTCCATGTCTGAGGAACTATTTGAATAACACCCTACGGAGTATTGGCATCTAGAAGAAAGTGCCCTCCAGTGGTTTCTAGGGCTGTGGGGTTTTATTTTTCCCCTTGGGCCCGGGTTTTTTAGGGCTGAGGCAGGTTACTTGCCCCTACCTTTACTCCCTTTAACCCACCGCCCTAGTGAATAAGGCCTTTGCTTTTCAAATGGGGAGAATCTTTACCCTTCCCTTCCCATTTTCCACCTCTCTATTTTTTTTTTTATTTTCATTTTGTACAGTTTCCTTTTCTCAAAAATAGCCTTTTGCAACAACTCTAACGGATAAACTGGGGGAACAACTAGATGCCATTTTAAAAAATACAAATTCTTTCCATCTCCAATTCCCCCCAACCCAAGTTTCTGCTCAATCCGTCAGGTTCACCTCCCCCCATCTTCAGTTCACCCCCTCACCATCCCCTTGCCTTCTTATTTATTTTCAGGCACAGGGAAAATCCTGGGGAGGTAAGTTTTATTCCCTATTCATTTGCAATTGTTTTCTTTCTTTT
>JAJQQW010000698.1:0-16480 GCA_025583905.1 Ia io | reverse complement strand
CATTTCCGAGTGTTTGAGGAGTTAACCCAGGGGCCTAACTTGGGGGGAGGGGAGCAGTATGATGGTATAAATAGGAATGGAGTTTTTTAAGGGATACGGGGATGTTTAACGGGGGGACACCCCAAAATTGGTTTATGAGAAGGGACGTAGCAGAGGGGAGGGAGTGGCGGAGTGAGGCTTACAGGGGCCACAGAGGAGGACTCTGAAAAAGTTTTACATTTTTGTAAAGATCTAAAAAGAGTATCAGTAAATTTTGGTTATTTGTTTGTAGCGAAAAACAAAACCCTACCACAAAACAAAACCCACCCAAAAAAAATGTTTATAGAAAAGGAATAAAAAACAATGGATGGGGGACCAAGGTTTCTTTAATTAAGATTCGTTGTTCCTTCCTACATTTTGGCATTTCCAGGAAAAAGGGGGAAAATTCTTGTTTAGAGGGTGGGGCTTGGCCACAAGGTTATTAGGGGAGAAATAAATCCCAGTTGTTTACCTAGGGACTTTCAGTTGAAAAAACTGGGAGGCCTAAAGAGGGGATCTTACCTTCTTAAATAAACAAAAAAAAAAAATCGTGGCAAAAAAAATCCATTTTCTCATTGACACGAAGGGTTTAGGGGGGAGGGGCGAGCATATCTAACAAAATTTAGGGAAAGTTTAAAAATTTACAGGGGACAAGCTATTAAAAGGCCTGTTTTAAATAGTAACTTGTTGTTTGCAGTTGTTTAAAAATAGTATTACTTTAAATTCATTTCCTTCTTAGATCTTCCCCAAATGTGGTAGGGGGGAAAAAAATGGGGCCACATTGCGCTTCCCCCCACCCGAGGGGGGACTTTCTGTGCGGATTCTGGAGAGGGAGGCATGGGGGGGGGGGACGAGGAAAGTTGCATCCCTTGATTTGCTTGTTTCAGTTGGCCACGGGGGCAGGGGGCAGCTCCTATGTTTGCTTGGGATAACGTGCCTGGGGCGGAACTTTCGTTAGGGGGAGGGACCTGGCGGTTCTTATTTTGTATAAGGTGGGTCTTGTTGATGGAAAATGACATATAAAATAAGGATTCTTCTTTTAACCTTTTTACTTGCTAGGTCTTGGCGTAAGTCGCAATTGGGGGCAAAATTTTTCCATTAAAATAATCTTTTAGCCACATGAAAAACATTTGGCCAGGGGGGGCTTCAAACTGGAGGTGGTACATTTCTTTTTTGGTTACAAAATAAAACCTAAAAAAAATTACCCAATTAATTTTTTCCCACATTTTTGCAATGTTCCCGGGGGAGGAGGAACCTAAGGGGAGAAGCCATTTGGAGTCTAGGGGTTATATTCAACTAACCCACCAGCTGTTTAACTGGGGAAATAACACAAAGGCTTTCCTGTTTTCTGTTGGATGGGGATTATGAAATTGAATGAGGTAATGATTCTCCCGTGATTGGAAGGGTTCCATGGGCTGGGTTGAGGGACCATTTGGGGGACCCCCGTGATGAAATCTAGTGAAAATCTGATGGCATAAAATTTATTTACAGTGGGAAGGAATTGGAGTGAGAGGAGGAGTTAGGGCAGGGGAGGACCATTGTTTCTAACCACCGAGAGGAGGGATTCTTGGGGAAAACAGAGCATTTAGGGGTTTTCACCCAGTGGGGCCCTTCAAGAGTTTTCGCAATGTTGAGGATGGTTTATGGATGTTGCGCCACAGCGAGACGGAACAAAAGAAAAAACAAGTTGGGTTCTGGCAATTCCCAGGCACACTTACCCAGGAGTGCACCCCAAAATTCTCGCCCTGTGGGACCATCGACAAGGGAATCATTCAGAGGCATTTGTTGTGGTGGGTTTTCTTTGTTATTTTTTGGTGCTGGATGGTAATTTACCTTAAAAGATAGGGGATGGGGGATGGTGGAAATTATTTTTTATTTAATTTATTTTATTTTTTACATTATACTCTACAGCCAGTGCATTCTCAAAATCCTTATTCGGGTGAATGGGGGCCACATGTTTCCCCCCCCACCCCATTTTTCCCTTTGGTAAAATATAAACCACAGTTGGTTTTATTGGAAAAATGTCTCAATTGGGGCTGGGGGGTGCATGAAACATTTTTTTTTGTCATGGTGTCTACATTTTGCTTTATTCTTTATGTTCCTGTACTCGTTCCCTCACCACAGTTTTGACGATTGACATTGGTCTCTAGGACCACAACCTTGGGAGTTAGGCCATGCTTGGAGCGTGGTGCTTTTGGAGAAAAGTGTGGGGTCAATTCTTAAATAGGCTGGGGAACGGTTTTAGAATTTCTGGCATGGTTGGGTTCCTGGAGGCAAAACCTTTCCAGGGTTCAAAATCCTGGGCTTCCCTGGCTGGGGGGGACTTTAATTGCTATGTGATTTGCTTTCTTAAAATTCCTCCAAACTTCCATTAGCTGTAAACAAATAGGGATAAATTTTTTGCATTTTGTCTCAATAGGGATTTATTGTTTAGAGTAAAGTAAACAAATGCATTATACAAGGTGAAGACAACAGATAAGCCTACCTACAACAGTGGGAAAAGTGGGTGGTAAGAGGAGGGAGGAGAAATAGTGGGTATTTTTTGATCATTTATTCCTATATTATAAAGAGCGAATATGCTAATTTGGGAAACCACAAACGAGCCAAAGGGGGAACGGGGGGGGACCATTTTGAATGGATCCTTTGGAGGTACCCAAAAATGGGTCGTGGGCTGGTGAGGGGTGGCTGAGGGCTGCTGTTTGGACTGTGGGGTGGGGCCGGTGCCACTTGCACGGGGGAATTTTTCATTATATTGCCTTCGAGGCCCCTAGTTGTTATTATGGATTGATTTATTTTCTTGTTATAATTGATCATTATTTATTTTTTGTCCGTGTTGACTTTTTTTTTTTTAACCTGATGGAATACATTGTATACAAAATAAGTAAGTGAATTGGTTTTTCCCTCGGTTTTGTTTTTGCCATCAGAAATGAGTTTATTGGGTTAACCCCTGGGACCCCATCTTTGGGGCAGGGGTGTTTACAAGTTATCACAGCATGCGCTTTTTTTTATTTAACTCGCCTGCACCCTGGGTTCCAGCTTGCTCTGACCTTCCACTCTGTTTTCTCTGAAGGGGGCACGTCCTTTCACTTCCCCCACTTACTTCATTCACTCGGCCTTGCTGGGGGGCCCGGGGCCCTCTTGAGCTGCTGGTTTTTATAGTAATTTCAGGGTTTTCCTTGGGCCCCTCGTCTGCTTTTTTCGGGCCTGGGCCTGGAAATATGGTCACTGGTGCGTGTTTCATGGTTGGGTTTATTTGCTGAATACCTAGGGCATTTTAGGCACTCAGTGGGTCTGACATCTTTTAGCCCCTTTCTTCAATGCCTCTCCTTATCCGGGCTGCTTGTGTAGTAGTAAAAACAAAACATTTCACCCTTAGTTGAAAATTCTTTTGGGAGGGCCCCTACCTAGGAAGGTTTAGGATTCCTGAAAGTGAAGGAGGTTTTCATTTTTTTGCTTTTTTTGCCCAGATTTCTTGGGGGGAGGCTTGTTTTTACCCCAGTATGGTAAAGTGAACTTTTTTACCAAAATTCATTAATAAGAGGTGGTTTTTTTTTTATTTTCTGGGCTTTTGTTTTTATTCCCAAACCACTTAGGTTAATTTGGTAAGTTTTGGGCTGTTAAAAAATCCATTTCAAGAGTTCAATTCGCTGGTTAAAATTTCCTCTTGCAAAATGCAAAACCTTTTTTCCTTGGGCCAGTCCTTCAGGAAGGGGGAGGGGGGGTTGGTTGGGGGGTAAGGGAGGGTTAGGGACGTATAAAGGAGATAGGGAGCCATTGGATTTACTTCGGAACTCCACCCTTCGCTCACAGAAGTTATCTGGGGGGCTGGGGGGGGGGGTGTGACCAGCCATCAACCTTGGCCTTGGTGGAACTGTCTCCCGGCGGCCCCCCCCCTTGTTGGCCAATAAAATGAAAGGGCTTTTCCTGGTGGTCCCCCAGGGCCTGGTGGGGATGTCCCTTCCCCATAGCCTATTCCCTGGGTTTTGATTAGTGATTATTTCACCCTCATTAGCCTCTTTCATTTTGGCCTTTTTTTGAGGAATATTTCATTTATTAAATTAACAGGTAAGCTCCTGTGGCCCTTACGGGATTGTAAAAGGGAACTTAATATGTTCTTTGATATTTATGCAGAAAAACTTAATTTTATATATCTATAATATTATTATATATATAATATATATAATAGTATATTCAAAACTGTAATATTAAGCCAAGATAGCCGCCAATGTCATCTTTAAAGGGGTTCCATAATGGCAAAAAAATTCCCAAATGGAAAAATCCTTAATGAACAATATTTGTTTGTAGAATATTCCAGAATCCGCCCCCATTCAAGGTTAGAATCCAAATGGAGAATATTTTAGTTTTAATTAAGCTTAACGATATAAACAAAAAATTTACTAGGGATTATTTTGGAATATTGTTGTTACCTGTTATCAATGTATTTAATACAAGATGGGATGCGTTTTAAAGTTTGAGTTTTTTTTTTTTTTTTGTTTACATATTTAAGCTCTCGTACTATTCCTGCCACATTTTGGGGAAAAATCTATAAAGGGAATAGGGTAGTTTTCCAAAAGAAATATTATTCATTCCTAATTGCCCCAGGAACTTTGTTTAAATCTTAGTTAATAAGTACAAGAAAAATTGCTAACAGAAAAAAGAAGGAGGTCTTAGGGATGCGCTTCTAAAAGTGGGGAAAAAGTAGAAAGTTACCATTAGTCCACAGTATCTCTCCACCAGAGTGGGCCAAGCCCCAATCGCTAAATGTTTATTCAATTGGGAGTTACTTTCATTTACATGTCCCCAACCCAACCCCCCCCCCATATATATTTTTTTTAGTAACAGTTTTTTGGGACTTATTTATTTTAGGGAATGACAAAATTTCCTATATGCCAGGAAGGATTATTTAAAATTTTCGACTCTTTCCCCCATTATTATTCCAGGAATAATGGAGCCTCAAGACACCTAGTCCCCCCCCCTTAAGGTAATGGTTCAGAAAAAAACATTTGAGCCCCTAACGTGGGTAAATTTGACCCTTTTTCCGTTTCCACTATTTGAAAATGGGAAAGGCCCAGTATTTTCCTTTTAGTTTATTGGCTTTCATGATAACAAAACGCCAAACGCAGGGGGGGGGACCTCTCATCAATACAGTTCCAAAGTTTCCCCTTTAAATATAAAATTTTTAACTTAAACACAAGGTAAAAAACAATGTCTTATCCTTATTGGTTTAGGGAAAATGAAAAGTTAGAAGAGGGGGGAAGCGGAGGTTGGCTTCCTAAAAAATCTGGAAGCAAAGGGCCAACCCTTGTCCCCCCCTTTAATGCCCCAAAGTGGGCCACCTCCACCACTGACCCCCCGAGTGGCACACCTCTCAACCTCCCATCGCGGTAGGATCCTGTTTTTTTCCCCACCGGTAACACCCTACCATGCAGAAGCCCCCTCGTAAGTTTTAAATGCTATTTCCTATTCCTTCCGGATTCCCTGATTTTCTCTGGGGCCCCCATTAAAGCCAGCCCCACTGCTTACTGGACTGACCTGAGTATAGGATTAGCAATTGCATTGTGCATGGGTTTTTACGGATTTCATCCAGGGTCTATTCCCCGGATTTAAATTGGACAATGGAAAGGTTCAACCATCGTTATTGGGCGTCCAAATCCAGTCCCCAGGAATACTAAAAGTTGGTTTCTGGAATCCCTGTGTTTTGGCTAATGGGGGGACTGGCTTTGGGCTTTTTAAACCTTTAGTTTGATGAATTTATTACAACAAAGATTACCCCTACCAAGTCAACCCTTCTTTTTGAATACAGGCAGGGAAATTTTAATATTATAAATTTAATACCCCTTGGATAGGAAATAAAATAGATTTTTTTTTTTACAGGACAACAAAAAACTATTTTTTTTTAAGAAATGGTGAAAAAAAAAATATAGTACCGCCCTTTTATGGAAGCCTTTTATTTCACCGACCAATTTTTTGTGTGGGTGTGGGTTTTGTTTTTTTTTTTTTAAGCACTGATAACCTTTAATATAAACCCCCCAGGACAACGTCTGCCCCCTAAATTCACGTTACGCCCATGGTTTGTTGTCCAGTTGGTAAAACAATTAAAGATTTTTAAGAAATGTTTCAGGGTGTGAGTGGCCCAGAACCTTTCACCCTCTGATCACCCCCCCCCCCTATTAACATATGCCATATCCAAAGGTTTAGCTTCACAGAGGGGGGGGAATTTACTGGTTTATAAAAGCTTATGGGATAGGTTTGCCCATCTCATTAGGGAATTTTTTAAAAACGATAAGTTTTTTTTGAATTTTAATTAGCTAAATGATTATTGTCAAGGGGGAAAGTATTAAAACAAAGATGTTAACATTAAAAAAAAATTTTCAAGGCCTTTTTATTCCTTCGTCCCCTAGTCCGGCACAAATCTTTTTCCACCTCTTTGTACATCTTATTTCCAACCTTCCCAAAAACACCATCCCACACAAGGCATCCCCCGTTAACTGATTGGTAATCTCCCTACAGATTATTCTGGGATGCCCATGTAAGTGTTGGGAAAATTTGGGTTTATTAAAGGTAAGGTTAATTTTACATTATGAAAAATATTAACTAAAATATTCCCCCTGACTGAACTTCCCACAATGTGGAAAATAAAAAAAACATACCATTATTAATTTAGACCAGGGGTTTTTGTTCCAAGGTTGATGTTTTCTTTTTAATAAATCCTATTTTGGGATATACATCCCTTAAGTAAAATTTCATAATAATTAATTTTATAACTATAAATAATTTAATGAAACCCAACCTCCAGTTTGGGGGTATATTTTAATCGCTAACAGCAAGTTAATATTTTCCTCCAGAAGAAGGGAATGGGAGTTGGTTGTGTGAGCAAATACCAAAAAATGCAATATTTTTATAAAAAAAAATTTACTTTTTAAATATTTTATATTACCTATCCCAAGGACCCTTGCAGAAAGGCTTATCCCTGTTTTTTTGTGGGGTATTGGTTTTTGGAAAAAAAGAAGGAAAAAAATTCTCTTCCGTTTCTAAGTCAGTCCCCCACCCCTCCCAAAAAAATACCATTAATGGGCATCAAGGTATGCACAATAAGGATATATTTTTTTCCCACACTATGTTTTATAAAGTTTGGATTTTTTTGAACAAACAGATTTTTTCAAAGAAGCTTCTATATTTTTTTCAGAAAACTCCCTCCTTATTATCAATGGCCTGATTGGATTGTAGGTTCCTCCCAGGAGTTTTTAGAACAGTAACTCCCAGGAAGCGATGCCACAGGATATGGGAGGGATTTTGGGGTGGGGAGTTGAATGTGATTTGTCCCAATTCAGGACAAGGTGGGGTCCATTTCCTGGAAAAACCCCTTTAGGCAACCTTAATCTCCATTTTCCCTTTGAAGGGGGCCTTCAGCCTTTTTCCCTCTTTTCCAAAAAAAGTGGGAAATGGGAATGGGGAGTAAATACCAGTACCCCCCCCTCCCTACAGGAATGTAACAGGCTGTCATATTATTTGAGTGTCCCTGAAAAAAAAATGGTTAGTTCCCCACCCACTTAATTCCTCCTACCTGCCCGAGAACCAAAATTATTTTTGCTTACTTTAATTTGCATTAAACCGCTTGACTTTTTTGATCTCAAGTTATCAGGGCCATTCCCCCAAACTTTGAGAAAAATGCAATATTTTCTACTTGAATACTAGCGCCTTTGTGGTAAAAACACCCTTATTATGTTCCCACAGACAACAGAAAATACCATTTAAACTTAAAAATACTTAGGTTTAATATCCCAAAAAGGGTGATAGCCGACTGGAAAAAATCCAAATTCCAACAGAGGTGAAAATTAAACTGTTGGTTAACCCCCCCTCCTTTTTAGAAAATTTACAAAATAGAGGCCCAAAGATAAGTATCCCGTCCCTAAAATAACAAACTTCCATTAATGTCAGCCCTTGTTCTCCCCGGGTGGGCCAAAACTTGGGAAATTTGTAAAGGGAGCTAAGGCCATATTACCTAGATTAAATGAGCTCAAACCACAAAGATAAAAAATTATGAAGTTCCCCTCCCCCCCCCCTGCCAAAAACTGACCAGGAAGGAAGTGAGGACCAAATGAAAAAAATCAAAAGACCCAAGCTGGATATAATAATCCAGGGGTCACACAGAAGCCCAGGGGCGCAGTACCTTTGAGATAATTCGTGGACCCTTTTTCCTCAAATTTGGAAACTGGGAGAAATAAATCCACTCACACGCTAAAAGATTATAATTCCAAATAATTTGCAAGGGTAGCCCACTTGAAGGTCCCCACCCAAGCATAAGGTCACATAGAGGGTCCCAATTCACCACTGGGCCCCACTAAACCGTTATGCAATTTCATCCCAGGAGAACTATATTCCAAGAGGGGGACGCCAGTTGTTCTAGCCCCACCATGAGGACTTTAGGATCCCCCCCATTAGTGGGCCAGGGGGGGTTTCTAAGTCCCAGCATTTCCAGAATTTTCAAGAAAAAACCTCTGAATTTTGCTCTAAAGGGCAGAGATATTCTGGGGGGCGTAAGGACCCCTTATTAACCCAATCACACAAATAAAACTTAAGTACTATGTAATATTAATCAGGATTGACTAATGTTTATTTAAAAGATATGGAGGGTTTTAATCCCCCCTTAAACTGTCCGAAAGCCATAAGACCAGGCGGGCCGGTATTTTTTTGTAAAAAACGCATGTGGTTCCCCCCCCCCCCATTTTGAGGTTTCCTGTTTTCTGTTATAGGGAATGGTGTAACAATGGGGAAGTAAGGTAGGACCACATAAGAGGGGTTGTTCCCGTTCAGGGTTCCAAGGGAGTGATTTTCTCAAGCCAAGGTAGGGGGGGGGAATGTCCCTTACGTGCCTTTTTTAAGAAGTTGCCCAGAGAGGGGAGAGGAAGAAGACTTTTATTGAGAAGGAAGGGAAATCCCTAGGGATACTCAAAGGTCAGCCAGGCTTTGCTGATGGCCCCCAAGAGATAATGGAAGTTTTTAATTGTTTGTTCCCGAGAAACGAACGGAGGGAAAATGAATTCCCCCCAATGTGAATGAAGACCCACCATGGGCGCCCCACGGATGCCCCCCCAAGGGGTGACCTGGGGGAAAGATGGCTCTGCCTATGGAGGGGAAGAAGATGGGAAATTGGAAAAAGTGGGAAGGTTATCCACGGGGATTGGATTTGTTAGTCCCCCCTTATGAATTAGTAGGTAATTTATTTTTTTTTAATACTGAGTGGTGGGTAAAATCTTAATGTTTACACTAAATAAAATTCACCAGTTAGTGTTTGTTGACCCTTTCCGAGATAATGATTTTACTATTATAATATACTCCCCCCGCTTTTTTACTTTTTTTACCGGTGTGGGAAAAAATAGTTATTTTTTATAATAATTATGTTATATTGGATTTTCCAATCAGAGAGTTAAGGGAAGAGGGAAGAAAGAAAAGGATAAGGAAAGGAAACTCATGATTTGGGATGAATAGAGTAAAATCATAGAATGTGCCCCCCCTTATGCCACCCTTGCCCCAAGCCCCGCCTAACCTGGGGAATTGAGCCCCGCCAAAACCGAAGCATGCATGCCCCCCCTTTGGACCGGAAAAACC
Source organism: Ia io (assembly GCA_025583905.1). Classification (NCBI taxonomy): domain Eukaryota; kingdom Metazoa; phylum Chordata; class Mammalia; order Chiroptera; family Vespertilionidae; genus Ia; species Ia io. Next base: position 6,853 of record JAJQQW010000698.1, on the reverse strand, counting down.
CAAAAACCCCAGGAACCCCCCCTCCAAATCCCCTGCAAAAGGCCCCATCATTCTTTATCCAACTGACCCAAAACCAGCGCTTTGGCGCCAAGAGTACAAAGTTTAAAAATTAAATATCATAAATATGGGGGATTAATAATTTAACAAATTAAATTGAAATGGTGGGGGGGAATCATGTTTAACCAAGGAGTTAATAATAAGGGAGTAAAAACCAATTACAAGTGTGGCCGAGGTTGTATTGAGTGTTGTGTCCCCCCAGATTATGGCCAGGCCCTTGTTGCCTGTAATTTCTTTTTTTCTAATCCTAAGAAAAGGGTAATTTGGGGAACCCTGCTTTTTAGAAACACTGTTGCTAATTCTTCATACCAGTGTGTATAGGATTGGGCAATCTTTTGAAAATTAACTTCTTAAATTACAAAACTTAATACATAAAAGCAACAGTAGCAATTAAGTTCCCACTAAGAAGAAAAAGGACCAGGAAAAAAAAATCATGGGAAAAAAACTGATTTTTAAATTGAAAAACTATCTACTTTTATGTTATTAGGTGCACCTATTATTTATAGACCCCTGGGACCCAAGGAGGCATTATTTTGACTCCCTTTCCCATCACACACGATTGATGTTGCCCAAAGTTTAAAGAGAAAACAGGCTGTCTACTTCCCTGCAACATTTCACCCAAGAGGATGAATTTTTTAAATAGGATGCCAATAAGTTAAGTTGCTCCAATCTTCAGCGTGGCTTTACCGATTTTTTTATGTATTCATGTAAAATATAGAATTTATAACTTGCAAAGACAAACAAGCTATACAGTTGTGTTCTTGAAAAAAGGATTTTTAGAATTGAATTAAAACCTACATAATATTTCTAATACTATAGAGGCCACACAGTTGGCCACATTGAATTGAATCAATGCACCGTGTTAGGGTCCCCCCCCCCTAAAACCACCGCTATGTCCCGGTCCTGCCATTCCCCGTGGGTGGGGAGCCCTGGGGGTTTGCCCTGTCCCGCATGGGGTGCACCAGGGCCCCCTTTTTCCAGTAGCCCCCCCCCAGCAGGCGGGAGGCACTTTCCTATGAAAGGCCGCTGGTTTAGCCGTAGCCAAAAGCAGACCAGGGGCGGGGGGGGGAACAGACCACAAGGCTGTCCCCAACGGCTTTATGAATGGGTCCGGCAAAGCTCAGGTGGGGGCCCCTACCACTGGCTCCACCCTTGGAGATGCCCCCGCAGGCTGGGTTGTTCCGCCTGGCAAGGGCCCCCCCCCTCAAGCGGCCTCCGCGGATTATTATTCCCTGGGCCCCATTGTGAAGAGGCGCAGGGGGGGGGTGGGAAGTTTTTCCCGCCCCCTGAGCCCCTCTCTCAAACAAGCATGGTTTAAGCCCCCCCCCCATCCCCCAGTGGCCAAAGCGGAAAATCCGTTGCCTCCTCAAAAGGGGGCCGGATTAAGGGCCAACCCTTTTGAACGCCCCCCTTAAGTCCAACCCCCCAACCCACCTTCCCCGCCCGGCCCAATTGGTGGGGGCCATAGTGGTGAAGCGGACTGGATAATTTACGTGGTTACTCTATTTATTTAGGATAGGATTAGACAAATATTACCTGGGGGGGGGGGGAGTATTCCATAAATTAAAACTAAATATTTCTATTTGTCATATTGAAAGAGAATAGCGCCAATTGAGTAAAAAATGTGGGATTGCCTTTTTCATGTTTCCACCTCTATGTTTGGTAATGCTAATAAAAACCCCTTTACACAAGGGAAAAGTAACTTTTGGGGATTAAACAAAAAATTGCCTGTAAAGAGGAACCACACCTCATTTCACTATTGCCTGAGAGAGAAATTATTCCCTCTTTGAATAATGGATAGTTTTTTTTGTTTTCGGAATTCCCCCCCCCCTCTCCAAATTGTGAAAAACTAGCATTGGTAATAAAATTGCTGTGCTGTGGGATTTGTAAGTATTCTTTATTTTCCTTCCTGAAAAAAATACTTCTAACCCTCTCACTGGAAAATGCTTATGATGGGCCCCACTATTTCCCCCCAATTTATAGTAATAATAAAAACTAATTGATTGCCCCTTATTTTGCCATAGATATTACTTTAAGGATTATTTACCTTTTATTTCTCTGAAAAATACTATTACCTTTTCTCTAGAAAAATTGCCTTAGTTGCCCCAACGGGTTTATATCATTTATTAAGTAGTATAAAAAATAATGGATGGCACCTATTTGGCCATTTGATTTTACTGGTTATTTATTATATAATTGAAGGTGTTTTTTTTTTTTTTCCTTTTCCACTTTAATTTTTATTTCATTTCCACTTTTAAAATAGATCTTTTTATTTGCTCCACCCCTTGGGGGGGGGGTAAATTTTTTAAATAAATAATAAGTTTGGAAGAGGTTTTGTAAGTTTAATTCAAAAAATATGATTTTGCTTGACCAAGGTATAATTTTTGGTATGTTCGCCTTCCTGGGCTTTAATCCCATGTGATTACTGTTTTAAATAAAAACCCATATTCTCTTTTTTTCTTAAATTATTTTAACAAAAATGTTTTAAAGTGGATGATCAGGGGGAAAACAGTTGTTTAGGAAGATAAAATTTCAAACAAATTTTGCTTAAAAAAATAATTCTTTTTCTACCCGTTTCTTTCTTGCCTCCTTCCTTCCTCATTCCTTCCTTGTGGCAAGCGGGTTTGGCCAAGTTTCACAGGTAATTTTCCATTTGCAAAGAAAGGGGACCCTCGCGTTGTTGCTCTGGCTCCAGTGGGGGCGGGTCCTTTTTCCTGGTCGGATTAAAGTAGCTGTTAAAATTTCTCGTTTCAAAAAGGAAAAGATGGCATGACGGGGGGCTTGCCCCCGACGGCAACAGGAAGAAAGGGTATCGTTTGTTGAAGTTGTCAGGAGACATTTAAGGCGTGGGTATGAAGTTTCATGTCCTAAAATTATTTTTTTATGTTAACACGGGAAAAAAAAATCAGGTATATGGGCTTAGGCATATTTGGGATTTAGGCCCAAAAAGCCCAACCTTAGGGGAAAATTTAGCTTTTCACAAATTTATTAAGGTAATCTTACCATGGGGTTTTCTTTTTATCGGCCCTAACGATTTAAATGGTTTTGGCTGTTGAAATAAATTTTTACAGGTTTTGGGGGGGGATGTTTCAAAATGGGAAGAAAGCTGGGAAAATAAATAACTTTTTTGTGTTATGGAAAATTTTTTTCATTGGTTTACTACTTTTATAAATAAAAAACAGTTAGGGTCTTTACAAAAAAAACACACCCTATTACAAATATTACAAAGGGAGGGCGCTTGATTTGATGAATTAAAGTGATTGTTCCAGGGGGTGTTAGGTTTTTAATTTTTTTTTATTGAACAATTGTGGTTCTTGGTTTTATATTTTCTAGTTTCTGTTTTTCTTGTTGATTTTTTTAAAAATTTAGATTTGTTTCTTGCATATCCTTTATACATATTTTGTGGAATTAATTTAAAACCCCCCACTCTTGTTATTTTACTTTTACTTGCTGCATTTTCAGGGGGATAAGCAAAAAGGGTCTCATGATGTTTTTTTTGGGGGACCTAAGGAACGTATTAACTATACAGATTACAAGAAATTTCCTATTGCCAAATGTTTTTAACGTGAGATTTTGATTTTTGACATCTTTTAAAAGGATAGTTGTATTGAGGCTGCGAGATTTTTTCAAGTTTTATTTTACTAGTTTTGGGTCAAGGAGTCGCTTCTATTGGGGCAAAAAACCACTAATGATGATTGATACCCACTTGATGCTTCATTTTTATTTAAAGTTGCCTTTTTACCCTGTGCCAAAAGAATTTAACTGTGCTAATGTGTTTTTCATCTTTCCCCGTGGGGGGAAACAACCCGACTGTTTACCCTTACCTCTGTTTTTAGGGAATCAAAGTGAAAATCGCAAATTCACACTCCCAAAAACCTTTAAACCCCTTACTCCCAGTGCTGTACGATAAAAAAGAAAATACAAAGGGGCTTCGTGAATCAGCAGGTCCTAAGGGTGGAGGGCTGTTTGTTTAAAACCATTTCAGTTTGTTTTCCCTCTCTGGCCCTTTGGCTTCTAGAGCTAAGCTTTCTGGGGGAAAAGGTCTCGGGGTTGAAAATCCCCCCACCAGTGGGACCTTTTGTGGTGAAGAGGGGGGCTGTGAAAAATCCCAGCGACTGGGATTCAATAATGGTTTTGCTCTACCCAGGATTGCTATGGGTTGTTTGGGGACTATGGAAACAACGTTTCTTATTTTCCCCCAAATCTGAGGGGGGGCCTCAGTTTTCCTTATTTGTAAAAAAACAAAGGTGGATTTTATATTCCTCATGGGGCTTGACTGGTTTTGCAGAGTGGCCTAAATCCCATAGTTTTTCTGGAGCCAAAAAAAAAATGTTTCAGATTTGGGAAACCTGGGGCCCCGTGGAATTTCCCCCATATATGGGGTTAAGATTAAAAGATTTTAAAAACCTTCTGGGTCTTCCCCTTTGGGGTCAACCGTTTTAAAAAAGAAAAATTTTTGGGCAAAACCTTTCCCCCCCACAGGTTGGTTTTTCAGGATTTTTTTAAAGAGGTTTGTTAATACGGTTAATGGAAAAACCGTTTTGGGAATTTCCCCCTTTTGGGGAATAAGGGGGCCCCCAAACTTTGGACGGGTTTTCCCCGAAGGGAAAAGATGGTTTAAATATTTATTTTTTGGTTCCCAAAACATTTCCCCGGGGTTCCTTTCTCCCCTTTCCTCGATTAATTCCGTTTTTTGGGGGCCCGGGGGGGTATTAAATTTTGGGAAATTTTCCCCTCCAAGTTTTCCCCGGGAAAAATTTTCTTCTGTGGTGGGGATGGTTTTCCAAAAGGAAGGGCATTAAAACCAAAGTGGGGGCCCCCGGACCCGTAGTTTCATTTTTAAAACCCTTTGGGGTTTTTAAATTTGAGATTTTAACTAATTTCCCTGGGGGGGAAAAAAAACTACCCCCATTGAACCCCCTAAAACTTTCCCCGGGGGCGTTTTCCCCGTGAGGAGAAAAAAATTTTTTCAAGGGGCCCAAAGCAGCTACCTTTAAAAAGTGGGTTTAAATTTTCTGGGGGTGTTTTTGCCCGGTTTTTTTACCGTGGGAAAGGGGGGCGGAAAAAGACAAAATTTTTTTTTAAAATGTTTTAAAAGAAAACGCAGAAATTTAAATTTAATTTTTTCCTTTTTGGAAGAGAGGGGGTTTTCCAAATGGATTCTTAGGCTTTGTTTTTTTTTCCTTTAATTCCGGGGGGTTTCATTGGGGGCCTTTGTGTCAGGGTAAAAAATTTTTCCCCCCTGTTTAAAAATGATTTTTTAAACCCACAACCCCTTTTTCCCACCAATTTACCCCTTTTCTTTTTTCCCAATCCTCCCAACCCTCAGGGGGTTTTATTTTCAACCTTTCTTTTCTTCATTTTGTGAAAAAAACCCTTGCTTTAAACAATGTTTTTCCTTATATGAAATTTTTCCAGGAAGGGACCCGGGGGGAAGGAAAAAAAGGGGAAAAATATTTCCCCTTTAAAAAAAATTTTTAAAAAAGGCCCTAAAAAAAATTTATTGGCCCCTTTTTTAAATATTTTAAAAATTTTTAATTTTAAAAAAATTTTTTAAAAATTTTTTTTTAAAAGGGAATTTTTTTTCTTTAAAAAAAAAATTTTTTTTTTACCCTTTTTTTAATTTTTAATTTTAGTTTTGTTTTAGGAAAATATTTAACCTAAACCTTTAATTAAAAATTGGGAAAATGGTTTAATTTTTCCAAACACTCCCCCTTTCGCCCCGATTGGGGGCCCGAGGGAGGTGCTGGGGGGGGGGACGAGGTTGGGCCCCGGGGCCCCCGCCGAATTTTTGGGGCCGGGCCAAAGGGGCGGGTGAGCTCGCCGTTTGCCCAAAGGGGTGTGCTGGGCCGGGAAAACCCGAAAAAGGGGGCCCTTTTTGGGGGGAGCGAGCTTTAGGGTTTCCCCCCGGGGGGAAACCTTTAAAAGTGGGGGGGGGCTGGGTTTTCCTGTCTGCCCCCGGCCCCCCCAGGGCCTTTCGGAAAGGGGCCTTTTGCTGCGCCGGGGGGCCTTTCTGAAAAAGGGGCCCCCGGTGGGACCAGGGGGGGAAAAGGGACCGCTCCACCGGGGATCCCAAAACGAAAGGGGTTTTTTTGGGGGGCCCTACATGTGCAGTTTTAATCATGCACTGGGGGCCCCTTTTGTATTAGTACAAAAAGTTTTGGAAAGGTTTTATCTTTTTTACATTTAAAAGGGTTTCCCCAATTTTTTTTTAAGGGATGTAAATAAGGGAAAAATTTGAAGGGGGTTGGGTTTTTTGGAAAAATTTGAAATAACAGGGGGGGAGCTTGGGGAGGGGGCTCTCTGGGAACAATTTCTGCACTTTAGTGGGGCCCCTAAACCCGAAAAGGGGGGAAGGGGGGAAAGCTTTTTTTGTTGAATTTTTTGGTTTTTAGTGGGGGGGTGAAATGGGCCATTTGGGCCTTTTACCCGTGGTTTTGATTTGAAGGGAAACCAAAATTAAACACCCTGGTTTTGCCTCCTTTAGGGGGTTTTCCCGTTTAAAAAATTTAGAGGGAGGCGGGAAAAAACCCTTGGGGGGACCCGGGGTGGGGGGAAAACCTCAAGAAAACTTTTTAAAAAAAGGGTTTTTTTTTCCCCCCTTTTAAAGGGGGGCCCTAAGGGGAAAGAAAAAGTGGGCCCCAAAATTTTAATTTTTTTTAAAGGGAGGGGGGCTTTGGAATTTATAGCCTTTTCCCACCAAAAAGAAAAAAATTTAAAACCTGGGGGTTTTAGAAATTTGGGGCCCCCGGTATGGAAAAAGAAGGGTCGGGGGCCCGCCCCCGCCCCCATGGCT
>JAJQQW010001271.1:0-16256 GCA_025583905.1 Ia io | reverse complement strand
GAGTTAAATTTCAAGTGTTAGCTGATTCATGAAGTGATAAATGGTCTGTAGTCTGGTAAAAAAGCTCTTTGCTTACCCTAAGAGCAATGGATGAATTATTGCCATTCTAGTCATTGACTTACACTCAAAAGTAAAACTGTGGTTATTTATAGACCTAACTAATTCTATGAGGACACTTTTCAAGGAGCCTTTCAAATTGAGGGCAAAAAGAACATCATCACTTGAAGCACGCAATATTTTCTAGTGCTTACATATAGTGGGTGGACATAAAATAAAACACACAATAAACTTCATGACTCTATGAAGAGTCAAAATCAAATAAGTTAGAAACATGTACTAAAGTTAAATAGATAATAAGTATATAAACAAAATAGCATAAAATAGCCCCAGTAAATCATCAATGTGAAACTAGGTAAATAAATTATGGAACCATCCGTATAATGGGGATACACATTAAAAACAATTAGTAGCTCGTATATGCTACTGGTATAACGGCCGCAAGATATATTTTTAAGATTAAAAAGCCAGAATAATAGATATAGCATTAGCTACTTGTAAATTAAAAATAAATATCTATTCCTACAAGAAATATAATAGTTAATTAGTTATTGTTAATAGCATTTACTAGTTAACTATTATATTTCTTGTAGGACATTTGGAGGGGTGTAATGGGGGAAAATGGAGAGACATCTATGATACTCTCAACAATAAAGATAAATTTAAAAAACTAAAAAATTATGCTTATTTAAGTATACACCATATATTCATAGAGATCACTTTTATTTTATGATTGCTTTTCCCTTTTTCTTTTAACTTAATCAAAGGGGTGTTCTTAAAGTAATGAAAGCATTTAATTTAAAAACATATCATGGAGATCACACCATAGTAAATGCTTTCAAACTTCTGTTTTCTATGACAGTTGTTTATAGTTCTTGCTTTCAATTTACAATTACTATTTTAGTTTGGTTTTTTTTTGCGATATTTTATACCAATTTATCTTTACCACTCTCCTGTGTCTGAATCTTTTACTATATATTTAAGACATCAGATATTCAATCAGTTCTTTTTCTTGGATTCATTCTCCCAGAGTCTGCTGTCTGCTATAATCCTGGATGGATAACTCCCCTGGCACAAATGCACATTCCTACGTTTTACAAACTCTTTCACCCAATATCCTGTGAATTCCATCCCTTTTATTGAATAAAATCACCTGACCCTACTGGTTTACCTGTCACCTCCATTTTACTCCTTCATTTTGATTAAATGCATAGTTAACTCCTTTTGCTTCATATCATCATGAGGCGTCCATAAATCTTTTTTCATTCTTCTCTCCTTCTGTCACCCCAAGTATGGGGATATCAGGATATCACTGGTGCAACTTCCATTGAACTTGAGATTACCAGTGTGTCCCATGATGTGCGATTTATATGGTTCTTAAATTGTGCAATGATTAAATAAAATTGTTCACAGCCTAGTTGGATTTCTACAGTTACTTCAAGAAGGCCAGGCTGTTCTTAAGGTTGTCTTGTAGACAATGAACCAGAGGATCATTTGCTCCAAGGTCAGATAGCTACTTTGCCCTAATATAACAACACTTCTGATATAATAGAATCAAAGTTTTTTGCGACAAGACTGAAAAACCACTTGAAAGCTATTTTTGTGTACATGGTTAGATGTATGAAAACTAGCTTCAACAAAGCTTTGAAACGGTATGATGTACCTCAGAATGTGATTGCTTTACATCAGATTATCGGTGTATTTTCGGGGCATAATGAGAGCCTATGACAGGTACGATGTCTTCATGCCAATGATACAGGATTCCCTATTGCAGGCTAAAATAAAATCCCAGGAATGAGTTTAAATAACGAGGAGTATAGGCTTTTGCTGTCCTCTTAAAGCAAGACAAACAAGCAAATAACACTGACAAAATCATTGTTAAATGAGAGAGGCGTGCATGTGTGCATGAATGGATGTAGCCCCAGGTAAAAAGAGACAAGAGATTCACGGGCGAGGCTTTTTTGCTCCTTATAGTTTCAATACTGTACAGGTATGTTTGTGGTTTATAACATCATCAGAGGTCGTACAATAGGCACTTATATCCCTGAGAGCCCCGATGCAGTTTATCTCCTCCCTCTCTACTTTCGTTTCTTGCATACAATGGAAGGATCTAAGCCTGGATCCATGCCCTACCCAGGACATTTCCTCTTTCTGGGGCATGTGAGCCATATACCAAAGCTAAGATTTACTGCTTTGGGGATCGGTTCAGAACATAAGTCTCCAAACAGCCAGATTTGCCTCGGCCGCAAGGTAATTTTGGACAAATTTAATACAAGACTTCAAAGGAAGCCCACCCTACTACAATGCCTAAGGAGGATAAAGACCTTGATTTAATGAATGTATTGCAATTAGTCGGGTATTTCTCCTTTATATGTTGACCAAGTTCTGATTAGCTTTCTCTAAGCCTCAGGGAATATATATATATGTCTACTTCTGGTGAGCTGAAGAAAGAAATAGGATATGTGCTTCCCAGAGAGACAGGTGTTGTGAACATACATGGATTCTAATGGGAGAAAAGACAAAAAAGTCCATGAAAGCTGCGAGACAACGAATAAATGCAATGTTTGTTTTAAAACAAAAATATAAAACCAAATATAAAATGTGTTGCTGTAAATTGTGTCCTCTCAGCATCCCCCGCCCTCTTCTGCACAAAAAAAAATTGTTGTCCTTCCTTGAAAATAGCCTATATTAATAAAGTGAGTAGGGAGGCCAAGTTTTAATATCGATAAATGCAGAAAATCCATTTATCAATTAAAGGTATGTCTGGACACAAGCTGACTTAGCGTACATCCTGGAGTGCTCGTGAGTTTAAGCCAGTCCTATAAGCATGAAGAATTCAGCATCTTATGTCGAGGTAATGAAGGCATTAAACTATGATGGAAGAATGAGAAAGTAAGACCCTGCGAAGTGTACTGTGAGTGGACTGTAATCAAATCAGCCAGAAGAAACAGCCCCTAATAGGAAACCTAATAGACCGGTGTTCTCAATATTGATGTTCACAGTTTCATTTTAGGTTTATACTTAACAAATGAGGTTTAGTGTAAGAATCGTTACAGGAAAAGACCAGCACGTTCTCAGAAGAGAAAAAGTGAATGTCAAGAGGGACAGCCCCCCACCCTAAACGGTTTGGCCTCATAGATAGAGACACCGGACTGCGGAGGGAGGGGTCCACAGGTTCGATTCCGGTCAAGGGCATTATACCTTGGTTTCGGGCACATCCCCGGTGGGGGGTGTGCAGGAGGGCAGGCTGATCGATGTTTCTCTCTCTTATGATGTTTCTAGCTGTCTATCCCTCCTCCTTCTTCTCTGTAAAAAAATCAATAAAATATATATTTAAAAAAAAAAAAAAAAAAAAGAGGGACAGCCCTCACATAGTTAGTCAAGAAGTAACTGTGATGGAGACTTCTGTTTGACGTGAGGGGAGGGCAGGAGGAGCCGATGCCGAAAAGTTTTCTAATCTGACTTCTCCTTTGCCCTGAAAAGTCCTATGGAGAAAAGGCCAAAATGTGTCACCCTAATCTGTGCTTCCTGTATTTTTTTTCCCCCCAGACAGTACACAATTGCAGCAAATATCTCTCACTGAAAAATCTAATCCAAGACATGGATTTAAAATGCAGCGTCAGAATAGAATTAGCTTTCTGAAGTCCATTAATCTCAGTAAGACTGTTTACTCAGATTAACAAACCTGATTTATCTAGATAATTACACAAGCTTCTTCCTTCCATGGGAGACACGCCATATACATGCATCGTTGTATATCCCGAACCTCTTCCTGAAATTTTGCGACATCAAACAAAGTAATGTTTTGATGATTATTCAGAATTTAGCTGACAGATAAAAACACTAAATAATGGCTTCTACAAAAACTGCCTCAAGTAGCCCCTTTGCATCATGAGCTACTATCTTTTGCATCTTTTTTGAAACAATTTTCTGATCTTTTATCACTAGATATTCTGTGAGCTGGCCTGACTGTTTTGTGGATGGTGGCATTTATTTCCTTGATGTCCTGCAGCATTCTAGTCCCAGCAAACGTGGCCATTGGCCCCTGTATTTATGACGTTTCTGGAGGCTGTTGCCTATTATGATTCCTGGTGTTTTTGAGGAAAGTGAAAAAAAGAGAGAAATTCATTTGGAAGGAGTGTGTGGGCTTATGACGGCATGGAGGGACATGGAGATCGTTATTTATTTGAATCAGTCTTAAACCATCCTGACTGTGATAATGGCTGACTGAAATGTAGGTGTCTGTTAGGTGTGTGGCCTGGCGTTTCCTCTACCCCTGCTTTTACTTTTGCTGTTTGTCTGTCTGAGAGTTATGATAACCACAAGCCTCTTTTTTTGCGGTTCAGAGCAGGATGCAGCACGCAGGCTGGCAGCAGCACGCCCCTGGGGCTCGGGCCTCCTAAGCCGCTGCCAGGTAGAAACCTACAGAGGTGCAGGGGGTAAGCGTTCCTGCGGAACAATGAAGGAGAGAAGCAGGTGAGCGCAGCTGGCTTCCCTGGATGTCCTGAGACAATTAGGCAACTTCTATCCTGAAAGGCTATCCTCTGGAAAGATAAAGGGAACTAGAACTCTGTTTAGTGACTACTTCACATTCTGAAATGCAGGTGATGGGGAAATTTTTCATTTTCCTGGGCTGCCATTCCACCCAAATCAGATGTTTTGCTCAGCCGCACTTGTTTAAACAAAGGTTGATCTGGGTGATTGGTGGCTTTTTAAAGATAAGCGAAACTTTTAATTTTTAAAAACCACATTAGAAAGGAATTTATTCTCAGATGAAGGCCAGAGTGAAGTGGCAGTTAAACAGAGTATGCGCCTTCTAAAGCCTTTAAACCACCACACACACACACACCACAACAACACACACACAACTACACACACACACAGAGGCAGAATAAGAGATGTGAAAACAATCAATTTCTTTAATCTGGTGGTCAGACTTTGGCAAATGTTTTTGCCTATATCATTTCTAAAATCAACTTCTTTTCCCTTACTTTTAAACAAAATTTTAATTGTTTGTTCTCCCCCTTTGACAGTCTATTTTTGTCTTTGTATTATGTAGGTAATATGCAAATATAGTAGTATTAGAAAAGATTCAAAGAATACTCTCATTCCCACCCCTTCCAACCCTTCCTCCCAGGGCCAAACAATCATGCCTCTCTATCTTCTCCTCTTAGAGGTAAAGTGGACTACGTAGAAGTCTACTCTGTATCTTTTGAATTTTACGTTCACCACATTTACATACAAATATCAAGTATCAGTTAACTTTATCTTCTGGCCTTTCCTACATGCCTCAATAGGAAACATTTTATTTAACTACTAATAGATTCTGCATGATGATAATGCCTATTTCCTTCTCTATATGTTAGAAAATGAGCTTATGATATTAAGTAGATGCCCAAAGCAATGGAGCCTATAAAGATGGTAGACCAGCACTGCGCCAGGGTTAGCTCAGTTGGTTAGAGTGGTTCTCTGATATGCCAAAGTTATGGGTTTGATCCTTGTCAGGGCCACATACAAGACTCAATCAATGGTATGCATAGATTGTGCGAACAACAAATCTGACGTTTCTCTCTTTTCCTTTTCTCTAAAATCAATTTGAAAAAAAAGATGAATTTAGCCATGTAAAGTGCTTGAAGGGTAATGCCACAATTGAATGCGAGGGGCATCATGGGAACTGGTGGAAAGGAATGTTGGGTCAGGTAGTGGAGGGCCTTGAATGACCCTGCTGGTGGCAATGGGGGGAACCACTGAAAAATGTTTGAGCATTGGAGTGACATGATGAAAGTTTAGATTCAATTTAAATCCTTTTATTTTTTAATTTAAAAAGTTTTATTTTATACATCTCACCTGGGATTATTTTTTCCCAGTGATTTATAGGAGAGAGTGGAAGGGAAAGGATTGGAGCCGAGAAACATTGATGCCGAGAGACGTTTTATATCTGCTTTTTTTCTCTTTGTGCCCTTACTAATAATCACTATTGTATATCCTGCGAATTTTGCAGTTTTTAAAATATTATTTCTAGCTGTGTAATAACTAATTCCTAAGTCAGTTAAAATATGTATCACCTCCGCTCCCCGAACATTCACCCCAGATCTACCAGAATCTACTTTACATGACTGAACACCTTCACTATTTACACCAACAGTAGTCAATACTAATCTTCCTAAAACAAGAATTTAGTATGTACAATTAAAAATATAAGCAGTGAAATGTTGTGTTCGCTAGGTGGTAATGTAAACCCGTGAAACACTCCCATATCAGATTGAAAGTTAAGTTTTCACATTTTTGCTACTTTAAGAACTGGCGTAAATGATCTTTTGGGGAACTAGTACAAATCTGACATATGAGTAAAGGCATTTACACATAACCTAATACACCTAATTCCATATCATAAAGGCAACGAAATTTATTGTAGATAATTTAAACACATTTATTTTTATGAAAATTTTAAAAACACTCCAGCTCTAATGTGATGTGGAGACTTTATGTCACCATAGAACTATAGATTGTACAAATTAGATCATATAGCAATTACCAAGGATAAGTTAAGGATATAAAAGAATTAAAGTGGAAGAGAAGTATGCTCATTTTGCCATAGGACTAGAAAATAACATTGTCATCAACCAGACTCTAGCCCTTTAATATCAGCCAAAACCAAAAACCCATGTCTTGCACTTTTTAGCCATTTTATTTTTGTTCATTTTATTTGTGAACTCCATGCGAAGGAATGGACACATCATTATTCATCTTTTTAGCCCTCACTGCTCAAAATATGTGCCGGTAAAGTGAGTGAAATAATGGCCCAAGGAGGAGACATCTAAATAGTGGATTTCAGTGGGAGGTAACATACCCTATTTCGGAAGTCTTTCTTTTCATTTTATCACTCAAATTTCCAATAGTTGCTCTTTAAATTGATGTCTTCTCTGTTAAAGCAAAAGAAGTAGGTCCATAAAGTTGAGGAACAAGTGGTTTTTATTGTAGCACAAACTCAATCTTCAAGCTCTAGCTAGATTAGAGATAAGCCTATTTAACATATTTCTATAGCAACTTAGACATGCAAGAAAGGAACACCTTTGAGAAAGGGAAAGCATGAACTCGTTGCTGTGTTGCCCACAGTCCCCGCTGCCAATTGCAACACTTTAATGTCTCATTGCTGTGTTGTGTTCCTCTACGGATGGTCCCTCCTTCTACCTGCCCCTGACTATTCACTCCTCTTTGAAAGCTCAGCTTCCATGCCCGCCTTCTTTACACGGGCCTTTTACTCACTCCCCTCCATGTCTCCTAACTGCCAGAATTAGTCATTATCATATTTGTGCTCCCATAATGCTCTTGATTCACATTGTGCTTTAACACATCTTTTGCTTTTTCGGTAGTGTCTATCTTGGCCCATTCAGGCGTTGTAACAAAATACCATAGCTGGGTACCTTTTAAACAACACATACTTCTTCTTTACAGTTACTGAGCCACTGGAATGTCTGAGATTGGGTGCGTCAGGGTGAATCACCCTCTCTCAGGGGGTCACAGGTTCTCATTGCATTCATCACTGGGCAGAAGGGTGCTCTCTGTGGTCTCTTTTGTAAGGACACTAATTCCATTCATGAAGGTTCTGACCCCTCATGAACTAATGTCCTCCCACATGCCCATCTCCTAACCTATCAGCTTGTGGGTTAGGATTCAACATGGAATTTGCGGCGGGGGGCCGGGCGGGAACGACACAAATATTCAATCTATAGCAGTCTATATGGGTTTTCTACCTTTGTTGCAAGGTGGAGTTTTCTGAGGCCTGGAGAGGAGTATTATTGTTTGCTCTGTATCCTCAGTATCTGGAATAATACCTGATCTAGGGTAGATTGGGACTCCTGAACTTTTTTGTTTTTTCAGGGCCCTTCTATTCAGGGCCTACCCAGCTGTAAATACACTCAAGTCCTCTTTTGATTCAACTGCCTGACTGAGCGTATCTGTGATGATGCACAAGCAGACTCAGAGATAATCCTTTGTGAATGGGCCCCTGTATTGGGCCCAGTGGCTTCCCAGGCAATCTTTAACCCATGTCAACCACACAAGAAGTTGCGCTGTGGGTGGCGGTGGAATGGGACTGGGCAGATGCAGTTCTTCAGACTCTCTCTCAACACTGATGTCTCACTCCTTGGTCCTCCAATCCCAAATGTACTTAGTTGCCCTACAAGTGCCACTCATTAAATGCCCCCTACAAATCATAATTAGGCTACCACGTTTTAATGCTGAAGTGATCCATGTTGATATTGTCTCCTCCACTATAGTGACGACTCTCTCCACTGCTGATATTGCCTGACAGCACTCAGTTAAAAAATGGCCAGTAATATGTGCGGTTTCTGTTTTTTGTTTCTTTACCTGGGGGATGGAAACAAAGACTTCCATGAATAATGAGCGATACTAGGAATTCAAAAAGGGCCAAACAGAACAATACAGATTCTTTTAATAATGTTATTTTTATTATAAAGCTACAAGGAAGGAATAATTCAGCAATATTCTATGGAAGAAGATGGTATTGTTAGAGCTCAAGTCATAATGGAGGGGGGGGAGGAACTAGCTGTTCAAGGCTAAATGTGAGTGTGGGTGACCACAAATGCCCATATGTTGTTGAGTTGACACTGTCTCCCAAAAGTACAGACATAGGAAGCAACAAAGTGATTATTAGAATTGATTAATACACTTTTTCAGCCAACTCTCTAGCCTCTAAACAAAAATTTGAAAGAAGTGAGCTTCTTTATTTAAAAAGATATCTGTCAGGAGTTGCCCATGTACAACATAAACTCTCAGATTCCCTACTGAAAACCTATCTACCCCATTTTACCTGGAATTTCTCCATTTCTTGGTCAAAGGTTTGAGAATTTTCTAGTCAGCACTAAGACTTACAATTCATTGGCCCGACCTATGCCAAGGGTTGCCCCTGTGACTCGCAGTGGGAAAACCCTCTCCCTAAACTGCCATAGAATGCTCCTGGCTGAGATAAATGGCATCTCATTCGTTGGACTGGCCTGGTGCTCAGGAGCACCATGCGGAAAGAATTACGGATGCTCATTGACAGTTGCGATTCAAATTGACAGCTGTAATAACTGATGGACGGGGCCGAGCTGGAGTGCTCTGTTACCTGAGTTCACATTATCTGGAGAGAGAGGAAAAATTACCCAACCCAAGTAAGGAGTTTGGCATGATGCTAGAATAGAGCCTCACAGCAGGTATTGGCACTGGAAAGATGTTTGTTGTGTTTTAAGGAACAGGCATATGAAGCCAGGCTAGACCACATCCCCCCAGAGGGCTCTGTGCCTAGTAAATGAGGAGGATTTATGAAATAAAACTGAAAAAAAAAAAAAAGCCAAATTTCATTTGGGGCGTCACTGCCACTTGAGTTGGGCATTAGAGGGGAAAATGTTCTCTGTTGCGAATGGAGAGAGTCGTAGCGATTTGGGGATTAGAAGAGGGTGACAATGGTTGGGGTAGGAAACAGTCCATTGGAGGTCAGGAGTGCGGGGGGGCCCCAGTTTTTTTGCCTCTCCTCGGTGGCGGGGCATCTTTGTTGGTGCTGAGTTTATCACATTACCAGGCACTGCTCTGTGGAAAGCTGTGGGGAGTTTTCAGTATCCAGAGAAGGTTATTATTAATTTAAAGAGAGATAACCGATGTGGAACACGGGAGATTTTAATTTTGACCGACAATACAGGGCTGTCACATATTGAAATAGCTACCAATAGCAAAACACTAGTGATTCAGAGGAAGAAAGAATTTCTGGGAAGGTGACCTGAGGGGGGCTTTATGAGGAACCTAATAGAAATAAGCCTTAAAAGAGGAGAACATTTAGGTAGTTGGAGGGAGCGAAATGGGCAGCCAGACACACTTCCTAAGACCTATGATGCTACTTTGATTTGTCAACACCTCTGGGACACCTTTTTTTGGATGTACTCACCTATTTAACCATTTCTGCCATACTTGGGGGGTTTTTCGCCTGCCTAGAAGTCAATTATGAAGGGCCCTGGACTAACTGAAGAGATTGTACAGTAAACACGTCCCCACCACAGCGACCTCATTGCACTGCTTCTTCCATAGTTAGCCAATCCCTGACGGGGGGAGGATTGATCACTGTGGCTCAGAGAAGAGGAAAACCAAAAGACCATCAACAACAAATTAAAAATTCAAGTTGAAAAATGTTAAGTCTGAAAGATTTGAAGTAAGAGTTTGCGATGTATGTAATGTAAAGTTTATAGTCTTAAAGGAAAATGGATTATATTCCTTCCTTCCTTGTGCCCGCATTATCTCACCCCCGCTTTCACACCACTACACTCACACTCACACACACACACACACACACAAAAACACAGTCAACAGGAAAACTCATGACTGCATTTTCCTGTGATCACCTAGCCTGAGGTCGGCAAACTGGGCTCTTGGCCCCTTGAGTGTGGCATCTCCACTCAAAATACCACGGCCTGGAAGTCTATTTTGAAGAAGTGGTGTTAGAAGAAGTTTAAGCTTTAAAAAATGTGGCTCGCCAAAGAAATTTCAATTGTTGTTCTGTTTGATAATTGGCTCTGTTGATATGAGTTTGCTGAGACCAACTGACTAGCCTGAGGGAGGTTTTGTCCCTATGGGTTCCTTTTCAGGGGAGCATTTATGAGGTATTCCGAGGAATGGTATGCTATGTACCTCCTGTCCCTTGGCCCCCATTTCAGGGGGGCCACCACATGAACTGGTAGGTATTGGGAGAAATCTTGTTTTCTACTCTAGTGCTCCATGAAACATAATTTCCTCCCTTTCAACTTTTCCCATCCATTGCCTGATGGTCAGATACGGAACCTCATGGGTCAGAGAGGAATTAAGCCCTTTCTCCCTCTATATCCACTTCCCCAAGGGAGACATTCAAGAGCCTCTGGGAGACACTTGGTGTCCTAAGGAATAACTCGAATTTCTATGAAGATCATGGTGTTTAAGAATTCTTAAGGTTAGGGGAGGTAGCTACTGATTTCTTTGAACTCTTTCCCGCTCTGTGGATTAGGAGATGGGTGGGGTAAATGTGTTGCACTGAGCTACGCCACAAGTTCAAGATCTGCAGAGAGCCATTAGCCCAGGGGATTGGCAGTCAGATGTTAAAATGTAAGGTGAAACAGCAGTTTAACATGCAATAATGTGTTCACTACGATAGAGTGGAATATGTACAGATAAAAAGATCTGAGTGAACTGAAGTATTCACTGCTGCATCATGTGAGATTATTAGTTGATAGTTTTGCTTTCTTGTTTTTTTTTTTTTTCTCTCCACTTCCAACACACAAGAGCACATGTTATTTTTATCAGTAGAAGGTATGAGAAGAAACGCCTTTTAGAAGAAATAATGCAGGGGTGGAACTGTGTTCTTTATTTCATGTGTTGTGGTTAATGACTTGTACAGTGGACGCTGCCTAGACCGAGTCATGACTTTACTAACCTGGCAATTTTGGTGTCTCTTCTTGCGTTCCTTGGGCAGCAGGACAGTGGAGTTTTGGAGACCTAGAAATGGGCCTGGAATAACTACTGAAACTGACTTCCTAACCAATGAAATTTTGTGGGACTTGAAAATAGTACTCAAGTTTTATTACCAGCTGGGCTAATTTAAACAACCGAAACCATAAAGTTTTTAGCTCTAGAAAGATCTTGGGAATCATCTATTTCATTTTTCATTTTTGTGGCAGAACTACGATGAGAGTTTGTTAATAATAATCTACATTTTAATAAGCACTTTACTATGTGCCAGAAATGAAAGTAGTACTTTATGTAGATTAATTTTTAATCACACTATCTAAGTAAGTATTTACCCCTACTTGATTTTTAGATGAGGAGTTGAGGCATAGAGATTAGTGTTTATCCCAAGCCATCCAACTGGAGTCCAAGGGTAGTTAGTTTTTGAACTCTGTTTGTTGGTTCTAGAAGGGGTTCTCTCCATATGGCAGTTATTCTGCATCTTTTTTTTCTAGCATGAGCTTACCTGATTCCCAAATCTTAAGAGTTTTATTCTCTTGTCTTCCATTTTTTTAAAACCTCAGGTTGTTTTAATCTATGTTAGTTGAGCATATCAAGGCCAAATTCATTCTCTAGCTTAGGGGTGTCTGTGGTGTCATAATGAAATCCACTCCAAGGTCAAAGTTCCAAAATTTGCTTCTCTAAAGTATTGTGGCTGAGTCCAGACTGCTGTCCATTTACTCACCCCTGCTTTCAATTGTGAGTCTGTTCCCATTCAGAGGATGTGGAAGGCCCAGCCACGAGTGAGGGTTGTGGTGACTGGGAGATTGTCTCCAGAGTCCCGGCTAGGAGGGAGTTGGGAGGGGAGCCTCAGGCTGTTAGCTCCGAGGCCTAGCTGGTTACTTCAAGCACCGCCCCTCCTTCCTGGACCCTTTTGCCCTCTGGCTGTGTGGAAGGTGGCTGAGCTGGTCTAGGGGAAGAGGATTGGAGTGCTTTCTGAGTGAAGGTTGAGGGGAGTCTGTGCAGAGAGGAAAGTAAAAATTAATAAAACATGGAGGGAGCTGGCTGGTGTGGCTCAGTGTTGGTGTGGAAACCTATGACCAGGAGGTCACGGTTCATTCCTGTCAGGGCACATGCCTGAGTTGTGAAAGGCTTGAATCCCAGGAGAGGGGGTGCAGGAGGCAGCCCAAATATGATTCTCTTCTTCATTGATGTACTCTCTTTCTCTCCCTCTCTCTTTCTCACTGGAATTAATAAAAATACATTAAAAAAACTGAGGGGTCAATTTAGAGTAATTTCTCTGCATTTCAGCCCTGGCCGAGGCATTCTGGTTAATCAAATATTCTTATTAAGGGTGATAGTGTGTGCTAAATGTGGTGAACACTTTTCCAGGGATTATAAAACCAATAAAGTATGGGTAAAACCCTAATGACCAATATATTAAATTTTCCTTGCTGATTATAAGTCCTTTAGGATCCTGTAGTGCTCAGGTTCACCATTATGTCTATCACCATCCTGATGAGGCAGCAGTGAATAAAAATAGCAGATTTAAAAGTGATAGGCTTCACTGCCTTGTCTATGTGGGTGGCATTTGGGCAGGTGATCTGACTCCTTGAGCTAGAGTCGCCTTCAAAAGGGGTAAATCGGTAACATTACATCATGGAGCTGTCAGAGTAGACAATATGTGCATAAAGAATTTTATTATTACTATTAAGCACAGCAAGCAAACTGCTGGCTGTGAGAATTCTTTTAAAATGCTTGTGTTTTTTTTCAAAGTAATTTAGTCTCCTTTTACATGAAAAACCATGCGCTCCCGTGAACAGCAGGGATTGCTGAGAGGCGGTATTTATTCAGGTCCAGGGAAGAGTGTTTAAAACAGATGTTTTCAAACTGCAGAAGTGGTATATGCTTTTTGTGAAAAAAAGTCATTATAGAACATACCTAAAAATAGAAATTTATCTTCTACTTGTTGTCTCAAGCTTCCCAGAAGGGAAGTAACTTATGTAGTTTAGTGTGTGTATGTTTGTTTAGAATTGAATTATACTTTGCATTATGTTCTGTGACTTCAGTTTATTTCCCCCAATTTTGCATATTTTGGGTATTTTTAATTTTTTATTTATAGCGCTGCTCTGCATTAGTCATTCATAACATGGCGAGTTGTATCTATTTTTATCCTGCCCTACTGTGAGCCTTAGGTTGTTGCTAGTTTTTCTATGGGCAAACAATACTACAAATGAGCATAGGGTGACACTTATGCACTAACTGAGAACGACCACTCTCACTTTTTATCTACGTCAACCCATACTTCCAAAAACATTCTTTTTGATTAATATACCTCCTCAAAGAGAAACATCACATATGAACAAAGACAAGAGGCCTTTACCAATTGGTGATTCCTAGTAAATTTATAAAAGAGGCAATGTTACCACAACCCATTTCAGAACATTTCCATTTTCCTCCAAAGTTCTTTTTGTACCTTTTTGAGGATAATCTCCATAGCACACCCAGCTCACGGGCAACCACTGTAGGATTTTCGTCTTACTAAAATTTTGTCTTAGCTTAGAAATTTCCTTAAAAAATGGGAATCACAATACCTGTTGTGTGTGTTTTTTCTTTTTTGTCTAGGCTTTTGTTACTTAGCAAAATGGTTTTTGAAGTTTAAACATATGTTGGATGTATCGGTTATGCTGTATTGTGTTCCATTACATAGATGTACTACATTGTGTTTATTCATTTGGATGGTTTCCGTTTGGATCTGGTTTTAGTTTTTTTATATTATGAATACTGTTTATAAGCATTTGTGTATAAGTATTTTTATGGACTTGCATTTTTTATTTCTCTCAGGTAGATACCTAGAAGTGGAATTAATGGGTTTATATGATACAGTTATGTTTAACCTCTTAAATAATATTAGGAAGGAAATAATGTGGGGCGGAGCAAATAGGCCCCGGATTTTTTAAAAACAAATATATTATTTGGTTATTTTCTAAAATAATTTGGTTATATCCTTTTACATTTCATTTTTCATTCTAACCAGCAATGTATTGAGGGTTCCAGTTTCTCCAAATTTTCTTCAATACTTGTTTATGGTCAGTCTTATTTATTATAGCTATTTAGTGGTTGTTAGTGGCTGTAACAGAGTATTTTTAAATTTCCTAATAGCTAATGATGTTGGGTACCTTTTCATGTGGTTTTTAGTATTCCAATATTTCTATGGTAAACTGCTTAATCAAATGTTTTGTTCACTTTTTTCAGGGCATTTCCTTGTAATAGTTCTTTATATATTGTGAATACAAACCTTTAATATGTGTGTCTATATTTATTACTTGCTGATTATATATAAATACATGATTTACAACTATCTCTCCATCTATAGCATGTGTTATATTTTCTTAGTGGTCTTTTGAAACAAAAAGCTTAAATTTTGGTTTTTAAGTCCAAAGTTTGTCTTTCTTTTTTTTTTCTATTATGGAGCATGCATTGGATGTCAATTAGAAGAATTCTTTACTTCACTCAAGGTCTTAACGATTTTCTCTTTATGCTTTTTTTCTAGAAGTTTTGTAGAAATAATGTGGACTATAAAATTATTTCAAGGACTAGATGAAGGTAAAGTTCTCTATAGGCTCTTCCTAGGCTTGAAATCAATGGGTCCATGAGTTAAATCTACAACGCAGATCTTTCTCTATTCCAAGGGTAGGTTTCACATGTTGGTTAGATTGTGTACTACAGAACCAACAAAGTGGCTTTTGTTTACTAACTCCTCAAACATTATTTTTCCTCGAGGAAAATGTGAGGTTCATGTTTATTCTGAAGGATAGAAAGGGTTTCCTTTGAGGAGATTGCATGCTTTATTCTATCCCACAAGTAGAATGTTCTCAATGGTGTTTATTATCATTTAGTAAATGTGGGAAATAGCTCTCAAAACTAAAGCATTAAAGAGTCATTTTCTATTACTATTGGTTTTGAACATGGCCTAGTTCCACTTGCTGCTCTTCATTTTAGTACTCATTTTATTTCTCTCTAGAGGCCCGGTGCATGAATTCATGCATGGGTGGGGTCTGGCCAGCCAGCCATGATGGGGGCGATTGGGGCTGGGTCCGCCAGGGCGGAGGAGGGGCTGTGGGAAGGTTGGATTGCTGTCGCCCTGATCTGGGTGGTGGTGGGGGGGCACGGAGGCAGGGCCAGTCATAGGGAGGGCCATGGGTGGGTTGGGGGAATTCTATCAGGGCCCTTTGATCAGCGGTTGGCCACCGCATGTGCTATAGGGACGGTCATTCCAGTGTTCATCATTTCCAGTCGCTTATGGCCTTTTATATATAAAGATGAGGCTATTTGTAACCCTTAGTGTGCGCGCACGCATGCGGTGTGTGGTGTTTGAGGTGTGTGTGTGTGTGTGTGTGTATGTGTGGTGTGTGTGTGCTCAAGAGGCTTGCCACTGTTCTTGATTATAGGGAGAACTTGAATCTCAGTTCTTTTAAACCTTCATTGATCTAATTTACAGGTTGCTGTTACTTATTTGAAACTCTGAGGGCCCAGATATGTTTTTAAATGGTATTTTTTTATTTTATTTTAGAAAGATAGTACGTGGAATATTCTGGATGAATATAATTTCTTCAGAGAGTCAAGATATGGACTAATATTTCATAATATGGATCTTATTAATCTTTTTAAACATACTAAATATAGTAGATGAATACCGATTATAGATAGCTCTGTCAGTTCAGATCAGGTTT
>JAJQQW010000632.1:5000-14141 GCA_025583905.1 Ia io | reverse complement strand
AGCCACACAGCCTAATATGTGGGAAAACATGAAGCAGTGTGCTTTGAGGAATTTGATGATTTCCTAAAACATGAGGCTTGTGGGGATACAAATAATAGAAATCCCAAGGTCCCTGCCACCACAAGTTGACATGCTACACAAAGAGAGGAAATAAATGAAACAGGAAGTCCACTAACTTAATGATCCCAAATGTTTATTGAAAACACATGCTTTTTATGTGCCACGTCACTCTAGGTACTGGGGAGAGACAGTGGGCCTCAGGAGCTTTTATCCATTGGGTACACAGACAGCAAAAAACAAAAACAGGGAATTATAAAAGGAATATTACTGAGTAAGTGCTCTGAAAGTATTTTTATAGAGGTGCTTCGGGACAGTTCCTCTGTGGCGGTGGTAGGGTTGTAAATGCAGTAGTGAGGGACGGTAATATATCAGGAACAAAGCAACATTTTAGGGGCCAGGGACTGGTTCCACGAAGCACCTGGGATCTGTGTGCCGCGGTGCTCCAGGAGGGTTTGGAAGAATGGTGTGGGAAAGGGGCATGTTTCGGGCTCGATGGAATCGAAATGGGCACGCAGGCGAACTGGGCCTGATGCTGGTGAGAGTGGTCAGCTGCTCATTCTGACCACACACACAGATGTCAAGAAGGAGGTAAGGGGAGAGGAATTTGAAATTGTGGGGAAACCGCTGGAGAGTGAAGGTCTTTCTACCGCCTAACGTCTCTCATGCTTGACATTTGAACACCTCTTCCTGCTGTCTTTGTTCAGGCACACCCTCCAATCTTGTTCTCATACTACACATCAGAGGATGGTCTAAAAAGGCAAAACCTTCCCAAACATGACCCTCTGCTGCTTCTAATAACCCTCCATGATGGGCTCATTTTCAGGAGGAAAGAAAGGGATCAGGCTCCTTCAATGTGGCACATGGGGCCATCGGGGTACAGCCAGCCCTCCACTGCACTCAATATCCTTCTCTCTACTTCAGGCTGCTCAGCCTTCAGGAGCCCTCCTGTCCCAGCCAGGAGGACTGACTGCACTTCAGGAACAGGCATTGTTCCTGGGCCTCGTCACCTAGGCTGAGCTGGAAGGAGAGCCAGGGGCTGCTTCGCATCCCTGTGGCCCACTTGTAAGCGGTGCTCCTCTCAGCACAGCGGGACTCGATGTGACCGTCAGAAGAGGCCTCCTGCTGCAGAAAGGAGTCTCTCTCTCTTCTAGGTTGTAGGTTCCTGGACAGATTTTTATCTGTCTCTTTGCTGCCTTTATTTAAATTGTGTTCATCAAGAACCAACAGTTCCCCATTTGTATATGCGTCCGCAGCATGCTTTCAACTATGAGGTAGAAACATCTATTTGCATTTTCCTCCCTTCTCCACCAACACCCAAACTTTTGGAAGAAGAAAAAAAATACACTTACAGGGACAAAAAACACACTGCTATTGATGGTTTCCTCCATTGGAAATGTTTTTCTGGCGCTTACATTCCTCTTGCCTGCCCAGCACACCTGACCTGTGGAAACGCAGGAAGTCCCAAAACAGACTATACCTCTCCTCCTAGCCGCTATTGGCCCAAGCACACAGTTTCACAGACGGGGAGTGGTTGAGGAGGTGAGGATTCAGCAGGTCCAAATATATAGGCCAACGGGGTTCTTGGACTCTGAGCAGGGGACTGCAGATTAATTGTTAAACAGAAAAAGCCATTGGGGAATACAGACACAGCTTTGAAGTATCTAGGAACACATTTCAATGACCCCAAAGTGACTAATAACATCAAGAGATGGAAAAAGCTAGTGTTTTAGTGAACTGCTTATACACAACAAGCCTTTTATGAGCACTGTTGCATTAGTTGTGAACTGAGAGGATCCTGCCTCAGGGCAAAGTCTACTGAACTGTCCATCACTCCTGACTATAAATAAACACCAAAAAGGAGGCCTGTGGTAAGGAGAGGATGAAGATGTTTTGAGGTCTGGGACAGATCCGTGAGTGACTAAAATTGCCTGTGAACCATGGAGGTGGACTCGCAAGTTGAAGGGGAGGTGGAGAGAGGGGAAGGCCTTGCAACATTGGAAAGAAGAAGCAGGAAATCACAAATACATGGATGAAGTGGGAAGCTCATGGCAGTTGGGCTGCCTCCTCCCTGGTATTTTGAAGTAGAGAGGAGAAGGGGGCGTGATTTAGTTCACCACTTGCATTCCAGGTGAACCTGGAAGTGGATGAGGTTGTGGACAATGTGATGCTGTGTTATCTCTACCCCTTAAAATTAAGCAAACATGCCTGCCATAGAGTAGCTGGGCTTTTAAATTTGTTTTGAATATTATTAAAACTAAACTTTGATGAATAAATAAATGGATTCTTGGATTGAAGGTCTGAACACTGTAAAGCCGTGGAGTCAAGCATTTCAACCATGATCTCTGATCTTACTTTGAAACAAAAGAGTTGGATAGGGAGGATAAGGAAAGCTACGTGTTTATTGAACAGCTCTAGTACCAAGCCTTCTATGAGACTTTTAAATCATTTCATTTGCTTAGACACCCTTTTATTTGGAGGAAATTGGACTTGGAGAGGGTAAAATAACTCGGCCAACCACCACACAGCCAGAAAATGGTTGGAGCCGGAATTCGACCACAAGCCCTTTACTTTGTTTTTCTCATATCCAAGGACTAGGACATGACAGTGCTGCCAGTCATTTCATAGGCCATGATCTGCAGAACCTCGGGCTCCTCAGGCCCCATAAGGGACATCGAGACCAATTCAGTAGCAATGGGGACCAAAAAAAACACAGCACCCACCCAGGCTTCAAGCAGAGAAGTCTCATTCTTCTCTGCTTCACATTTGGGCTTTCCTGATTTGCATCCAACTTTTACTAGGGGAACAAAAAAGGATATTAGAACCACTCTACTGGACATGCTACTTCCTAGAATAATTCCGTACCAATTTGCCTGTGGATCTGGTACAGTCACTTCTTTCCTTCCGTTTTACTCAAGAAAGATGGATGACATGCCTGACTGAAACCTCATGTGCTTCTTAACTTCCGAGTGAAGAGTAAATGAAAAGCTTGTTTAATGAATAAAAGGCTGGACCACACATTGATATAAAATTCTAGAAAAGTTGTAAATCCATCATTGGCACCAAATAGGGGGAACGATATCAACTACAGGTGGATCCTCGTTGCCGGAATGCCTAGGGCTGATGCCTTGACAATAGCATCTAATTGGGACTCAAAAAGCAAAAAAGGAGCCAGTCTTTTGGTAACCAGCACATGGACAGGATAAGGGAATCTTTAGCATACATTCCAGAAGAGGGCTCATCCTCTTACCTATAGAGATGTAACAACATGAATATACTGATTCCTCGAAGAATCATAGATGAAATAATGTACCCTTTCGATGGTTTGACATTTTTATACACAAGTTACCTCTGGTTGGGCTGACCTTGATATACAGAAATAAGAATATTCTTATTACATTTAGTTTTTTTTCAAAATCTCATAAGCTATGACAAGAATGGGTAAATAAGGCATGTTATTGTACCTGGGGCTGTGCTGTGGGGAGGAGAAATAAGAATGGATAAAATGTGTCTCCTAATCTCAAGAAACTATCTATTGAAAAATTATCATAAACTTAGAAAATAAGGCAAAACATGGATAAACCTTCTTTCAATGTCATTTGGTGGGCAGAGGTCCATCGAAGATTTATCTAGGGGAATGTACTTAGTTTCAACTCAATAATTTACTATTGATTAAAAATTCTCACTTTAGTGAAGTTACATGTAAACTTGTGAATTTTGTCCAATAGAGTTTGCAATAGGCCATAAAGTTATGGTTTATTACCATGGATAGGAAATTAGCCTCTGTTTTTCCTAACCCAGCAATCCTAGCCTTAACATCTTTTATTAAGTTGTCTATAATACCTAATTCTTCAAATGTTACTCTGATCAGGCCCACAAATACTCTCTGGTTCCCTTTTAATTTAAAGGGTTGAAAAAAATCTTTGAAAAAATGTTAATTTCATATGTTGCTTGGCGAGTCAATTTATCTTTCTCAAAGTTATACTTGAACAGTTTTAGAGCTCGAATGTAAGTTATGGTACAAAAGAGAGTAGAATGAAGGGATTAAACAAGTGTCTTTCTGAGGGTTTGAAGGAGTCTGGAATGTAGGTTTCCCAGGAAGGTCACTGTGCATATGTGACTGAAACGTCACCAACAGAAAATGACCTAAGGCTTTCTCCTCAGAAGCTTTCTCTTCCCTGGTGATAATTAACTGGGGTCATGTGAATAGGTTCATTGGGTAAAGCACCAGGAATTCACATTCACACCTTAGATTTTTTACCCCTTGTGATTGGGCAGGAAAGGATGTTCTAGTGTGTCCCAAAGAGCTTTCTTGGGTTAGCACTCCTGTCATTTGAAAATGAATTGGAAATGGTAATAGAATTCCTTCTTTTTTACACAGCATGGTATTCCTTTGTGTTGCGTTTTTGTACCACGGTTTTCTAATCCACTATCTGCTGATGGGCGCTAGGGGGGGGCGGGGGTGGGGGGGGTGGGGGGGGGGGGGGGGGGGGGGGGGGGGGGGGGGGGGGGGGGGGGGGGGGGGGGGGGGGGGGGGGGGGGGGGGGGGGGGGGGGGGGGGGGGGGGGGGGGGGGGGGGGGGGGGGGGGGGGGGGGGGGGGGGGGGGGGGGGGGGGGGGGGGGGGGGGGGGGGGGGGGGGGGGGGGGGGGGGGGGGGGGGGGGGGGGGGGGGGGGGGGGGGGGGGGGGGGGGGGGGGGGGGGGGGGGGGGGGGGGGGGGGGGGGGGGGGGGGGGGGGGGGGGGGGGGGGGGGGGGGGGGGGGGGGGGGGGGGGGGGGGGGGGGGGGGGGGGGGGGGGGGGGGGGGGGGGGGGGGGGGGGGGGGGGGGGGGGGGGGGGGGGGGGGGGGGGGGGGGGGGGGGGGGGGGGGGGGGGGGGGGGGGGGGGGGGGGGGGGGGGGGGGGGGGGGGGGGGGGGGGGGGGGGGGGGGGGGGGGGGGGGGGGGGGGGGGGGGGGGGGGGGGGGGGGGGGGGGGGGGGGGGGGGGGGGGGGGGGGGGGGGGGGGGGGGGGGGGGGGGGGGGGGGGGGGGGGGGGGGGGGGGGGGGGGGGGGGGGGGGGGGGGGGGGGGGGGGGGGGGGGGGGGGGGGGGGGGGGGGGGGGGGGGGGGGGGGGGGGGGGGGGGGGGGGGGGGGGGGGGGGGGGGGGGGGGGGGGGGGGGGGGGGGGGGGGGGGGG
This sequence comes from Ia io, assembly GCA_025583905.1. Lineage (NCBI taxonomy): Eukaryota > Metazoa > Chordata > Mammalia > Chiroptera > Vespertilionidae > Ia > Ia io. Next base: position 8,911 of record JAJQQW010000632.1, on the reverse strand, counting down.
GGGGGGGGGGGGGGGGGGGGGGGGGGGGGGGGGGGGGGGGGGGGGGGGGGGGGGGGGGGGGGGGGGGGGGGGGGGGGGGGGGGGGGGGGGGGGGGGGGGGGGGGGGGGGGGGGGGGGGGGGGGGGGGGGGGGGGGGGGGGGGGGGGGGGGGGGGGGGGGGGGGGGGGGGGGGGGGGGGGGGGGGGGGGGGGGGGGGGGGGGGGGGGGGGGGGGGGGGGGGGGGGGGGGGGGGGGGGGGGGGGGGGGGGGGGGGGGGGGGGGGGGGGGGGGGGGGGGGGGGGGGGGGGGGGGGGGGGGGGGGGGGGGGGGGGGGGGGGGGGGGGGGGGGGGGGGGGGGGGGGGGGGGGGGGGGGGGGGGGGGGGGGGGGGGGGGGGGGGGGGGGGGGGGGGGGGGGGGGGGGGGGGGGGGGGGGGGGGGGGGGGGGGGGGGGGGGGGGGGGGGGGGGGGGGGGGGGGGGGGGGGGGGGGGGGGGGGGGGGGGGGGGGGGGGGGGGGGGGGGGGGGGGGGGGGGGGGGGGGGGGGGGGGGGGGGGGGGGGGGGGGGGGGGGGGGGGGGGGGGGGGGGGGGGGGGGGGGGGGGGGGGGGGGGGGGGGGGGGGGGGGGGGGGGGGGGGGGGGGGGGGGGGGGGGGGGGGGGGGGGGGGGGGGGGGGGGGGGGGGGGGGGGGGGGGGGGGGGGGGGGGGGGGGGGGGGGGGGGGGGGGGGGGGGGGGGGGGGGGGGGGGGGGGGGGGGGGGGGGGGGGGGGGGGGGGGGGGGGGGGGGGGGGGGGGGGGGGGGGGGGGGGGGGGGGGGGGGGGGGGGGGGGGGGGGGGGGGGGGGGGGGGGGGGGGGGGGGGGGGGGGGGGGGGGGGGGGGGGGGGGGGGGGGGGGGGGGGGGGGGGGGGGGGGGGGGGGGGGGGGGGGGGGGGGGGGGGGGGGGGGGGGGGGGGGGGGGGGGGGGGGGGGGGGGGGGGGGGGGGGGGGGGGGGGGGGGGGGGGGGGGGGGGGGGGGGGGGGGGGGGGGGGGGGGGGGGGGGGGGGGGGGGGGGGGGGGGGGGGGGGGGGGGGGGGGGGGGGGGGGGGGGGGGGGGGGGGGGGGGGGGGGGGGGGGGGGGGGGGGGGGGGGGGGGGGGGGGGGGGGGGGGGGGGGGGGGGGGGGGGGGGGGGGGGGGGGGGGGGGGGGGGGGGGGGGGGGGGGGGGGGGGGGGGGGGGGGGGGGGGGGGGGGGGGGGGGGGGGGGGGGGGGGGGGGGGGGGGGGGGGGGGGGGGGGGGGGGGGGGGGGGGGGGGGGGGGGGGGGGGGGGGGGGGGGGGGGGGGGGGGGGGGGGGGGGGGGGGGGGGGGGGGGGGGGGGGGGGGGGGGGGGGGGGGGGGGGGGGGGGGGGGGGGGGGGGGGGGGGGGGGGGGGGGGGGGGGGGGGGGGGGGGGGGGGGGGGGGGGGGGGGGGGGGGGGGGGGGGGGGGGGGGGGGGGGGGGGGGGGGGGGGGGGGGGGGGGGGGGGGGGGGGGGGGGGGGGGGGGGGGGGGGGGGGGGGGGGGGGGGGGGGGGGGGGGGGGGGGGGGGGGGGGGGGGGGGGGGGGGGGGGGGGGGGGGGGGGGGGGGGGGGGGGGGGGGGGGGGGGGGGGGGGGGGGGGGGGGGGGGGGGGGGGGGGGGGGGGGGGGGGGGGGGGGGGGGGGGGGGGGGGGGGGGGGGGGGGGGGGGGGGGGGGGGGGGGGGGGGGGGGGGGGGGGGGGGGGGGGGGGGGGGGGGGGGGGGGGGGGGGGGGGGGGGGGGGGGGGGGGGGGGGGGGGGGGGGGGGGGGGGGGGGGGGGGGGGGGGGGGGGGGGGGGGGGGGGGGGGGGGGGGGGGGGGGGGGGGGGGGGGGGGGGGGGGGGGGGGGGGGGGGGGGGGGGGGGGGGGGGGGGGGGGGGGGGGGGGGGGGGGGGGGGGGGGGGGGGGGGGGGGGGGGGGGGGGGGGGGGGGGGGGGGGGGGGGGGGGGGGGGGGGGGGGGGGGGGGGGGGGGGGGGGGGGGGGGGGGGGGGGGGGGGGGGGGGGGGGGGGGGGGGGGGGGGGGGGGGGGGGGGGGGGGGGGGGGGGGGGGGGGGGGGGGGGGGGGGGGGGGGGGGGGGGGGGGGGGGGGGGGGGGGGGGGGGGGGGGGGGGGGGGGGGGGGGGGGGGGGGGGGGGGGGGGGGGGGGGGGGGGGGGGGGGGGGGGGGGGGGGGGGGGGGGGGGGGGGGGGGGGGGGGGGGGGGGGGGGGGGGGGGGGGGGGGGGGGGGGGGGGGGGGGGGGGGGGGGGGGGGGGGGGGGGGGGGGGGGGGGGGGGGGGGGGGGGGGGGGGGGGGGGGGGGGGGGGGGGGGGGGGGGGGGGGGGGGGGGGGGGGGGGGGGGGGGGGGGGGGGGGGGGGGGGGGGGGGGGGGGGGGGGGGGGGGGGGGGGGGGGGGGGGGGGGGGGGGGGGGGGGGGGGGGGGGGGGGGGGGGGGGGGGGGGGGGGGGGGGGGGGGGGGGGGGGGGGGGGGGGGGGGGGGGGGGGGGGGGGGGGGGGGGGGGGGGGGGGGGGGGGGGGGGGGGGGGGGGGGGGGGGGGGGGGGGGGGGGGGGGGGGGGGGGGGGGGGGGGGGGGGGGGGGGGGGGGGGGGGGGGGGGGGGGGGGGGGGGGGGGGGGGGGGGGGGGGGGGGGGGGGGGGGGGGGGGGGGGGGGGGGGGGGGGGGGGGGGGGGGGGGGGGGGGGGGGGGGGGGGGGGGGGGGGGGGGGGGGGGGGGGGGGGGGGGGGGGGGGGGGGGGGGGGGGGGGGGGGGGGGGGGGGGGGGGGGGGGGGGGGGGGGGGGGGGGGGGGGGGGGGGGGGGGGGGGGGGGGGGGGGGGGGGGGGGGGGGGGGGGGGGGGGGGGGGGGGGGGGGGGGGGGGGGGGGGGGGGGGGGGGGGGGGGGGGGGGGGGGGGGGGGGGGGGGGGGGGGGGGGGGGGGGGGGGGGGGGGGGGGGGGGGGGGGGGGGGGGGGGGGGGGGGGGGGGGGGGGGGGGGGGGGGGGGGGGGGGGGGGGGGGGGGGGGGGGGGGGGGGGGGGGGGGGGGGGGGGGGGGGGGGGGGGGGGGGGGGGGGGGGGGGGGGGGGGGGGGGGGGGGGGGGGGGGGGGGGGGGGGGGGGGGGGGGGGGGGGGGGGGGGGGGGGGGGGGGGGGGGGGGGGGGGGGGGGGGGGGGGGGGGGGGGGGGGGGGGGGGGGGGGGGGGGGGGGGGGGGGGGGGGGGGGGGGGGGGGGGGGGGGGGGGGGGGGGGGGGGGGGGGGGGGGGGGGGGGGGGGGGGGGGGGGGGGGGGGGGGGGGGGGGGGGGGGGGGGGGGGGGGGGGGGGGGGGGGGGGGGGGGGGGGGGGGGGGGGGGGGGGGGGGGGGGGGGGGGGGGGGGGGGGGGGGGGGGGGGGGGGGGGGGGGGGGGGGGGGGGGGGGGGGGGGGGGGGGGGGGGGGGGGGGGGGGGGGGGGGGGGGGGGGGGGGGGGGGGGGGGGGGGGGGGGGGGGGGGGGGGGGGGGGGGGGGGGGGGGGGGGGGGGGGGGGGGGGGGGGGGGGGGGGGGGGGGGGGGGGGGGGGGGGGGGGGGGGGGGGGGGGGGGGGGGGGGGGGGGGGGGGGGGGGGGGGGGGGGGGGGGGGGGGGGGGGGGGGGGGGGGGGGGGGGGGGGGGGGGGGGGGGGGGGGGGGGGGGGGGGGGGGGGGGGGGGGGGGGGGGGGGGGGGGGGGGGGGGGGGGGGGGGGGGGGGGGGGGGGGGGGGGGGGGGGGGGGGGGGGGGGGGGGGGGGGGGGGGGGGGGGGGGGGGGGGGGGGGGGGGGGGGGGGGGGGGGGGGGGGGGGGGGGGGGGGGGGGGGGGGGGGGGGGGGGGGGGGGGGGGGGGGGGGGGGGGGGGGGGGGGGGGGGGGGGGGGGGGGGGGGGGGGGGGGGGGGGGGGGGGGGGGGGGGGGGGGGG
>JAJQQW010001354.1:0-13900 GCA_025583905.1 Ia io | reverse complement strand
AGAAGAAATATACTCTTGTCTTCCAATATGTTTTACAGTTTAGTTGTACTTTGCGGTGATTGTAGTCACCCCCCCCCCCCCCCCCCCCCCCCCCCCCCCCCCCCCCATTAATTCACATCAAAAAGAAATAACTGGTTTTATTTACAGGTTTATTGTGCACTTGGTGTATTTCAGGGTTCTGCGTGTCTAACGTTACTTTTCATACTGTTGACGTAAATTTTGATGTCTTCCTCGTGTTCTCTCCACTAAATATCTGTTTTTTTAATTATTAATGGCTCTGATTTACTCCTGGTTTCTTGCAGTGTTCACACATGTCTATAATTGGGCCTTTGCTCTACTTATGGACTTGCCCACATGTACAAACAGTGTGTGGCATGCTTCTGTTAAGTGGGGAAAGCTACTTACACTTGGTCTGTCAAATGGTTTTAACTGTTTAATGCTACATTTCAGTGCATTCAGTGTTTCAAGACTAGTTCAATGTGCAACTTGGTGTATTTAAAGGGTTTAGTCCTGTGCAGTGTACAAAAGAGCCTTCTCTATACTATAGACTTATATTATCTGTTGTTCTTTATATTTTTTTTGCCCACTTATATTCTCAGCTAAATTCTGTTCTATCACTATAAGTTGTTGCTCTGTCATTACAGCTAGCTTTCTTTCCTATGGCAGTGACGCTATAAGTTGTCCTTCTGCTCTACTATAGAGTCTTCCACCCCTTATGTTCAAAGAACATTATACAGATCTTCTATGAACTTGAGAAGTATAGTACCACTTGTCGTCTCTCCTGTTTTCACAGGATATGGTACTTTGTTGTGAATTCTAGGGGTCATGGAATTACAGCTGCTTTAAATGTGCTTTTTTGCTCTATTCTAGGATTGCACCACATTGTATGAAACACTTTCCTTACTTTATCCATAACATTGTGATGTACTTTCTCCATGACTCTCTAGCTATTCTTTCAATTCACTGTCTTTCGACCTTTATTCCTCTTCCTTGCTTACAATTGTCTTACATACGGGCTTGCGGTTCTTGACCCGAATATACCTACATCGTTAGATTACTCGTGCGTCTCGCTTGTGAGGAAAAGCTCTTTACACTGTTATCCCAATTATCCTTTTACATTCAAATCGCGTACTTCTCGTGACATTGTAGATGATCGTTAAAGATACCGGTGTTTCTTGTCAGTCAAGTTGCATGCTATTATCCAAGGTTCATAGCAGTTCTTTCAGATGGACGTGTAGGGTAACGGAAGACGTATGTGGGGAAGAGTTTTCCCTCGTTTCTCGATCCTACTGTCTGTTCGATATCATTATGTGTTTGGCGCGGTTTTATCGACGTATTCGTTTGCACGATCCTATGTTGGTGGCCTTAGCTTCTACTAAAGAAGACTCCCCGACTTTTACAAACTCTTTTGTTTCAAGCACATGTCTAAAAATTGTAGTATAACTGACGATGACAAGTCTCTGCTGTCTACTTGGTTGACTGAGTGTAATGCAAAAGCATATTCACGAAAGGCCAGTGGATTTCAAAGTCTTGGTCTATGTCAACATTAGACTCGAGTGTAAGGGGTGTTCTGCAGGGTAACAAAATATCTTGCTAAAGATTACCTTTTATTTTGTTCAGGATGTTCCACTTTATCGCACAATGAGACTGTTGCGAGTCACGATGAGGTTACTCTGCATTAACGATCTCGTTCGTGTCTGAACCTTTATATTGAAATAAGGCCTTCTGCTCGACTATAATGGACTTCCACCCCACTGTACATCTGAACAGATATAACAATCTTCTCTCGAAAGCTTTAGAACGATATACACACTGTCTCTCTCACCTGCTTTTACAGTTAATGATGAAAGTACCGATTGTAGTGAAATTCCCCTGGGGTATACTACCAGCGGCTTAAAAAGGTGCGGTTAACTCTAGGCGAGGAGATTTGCGCAGCATTGTCAGTGAACTCGACGTATCGCTTAACTTTTTCCAATCGACTTTGTGATGTACCTTTCCCTTGACTGTCCCTACTTAATCGCGTCAATTCATCATGGCTATTGCAGCTTTGACGTCCCACTTCTTGCTATACAATGGTACATTACAACTAGCTTTATCTGAGTTACAGAGTTTACCGGGACTGACCTACTTCTTTAGAGACACTTCAATACATCATGTTCTCTCGAAAGTGGAAAAGAAATAAATCACTGGCTATTTACGCAAGTATGCTTTTACTAGTTCAAATGCTGACGTTTTGTGTGGAATTGTATGGCGTGTCATAGATAGGGTATGTCTCAGCACTATGACTGTAGTGCAAATTGCATTGTCGAATCAGCTGTCTAACATGCCGAGCTAAGGGATAAACGAGCATTTTAAGAACGTGTTTTGCCTTCGGGTTCTACTTATATAAGCGACTCACAATGCTGTGAATAGGCATTATATTGAGGGCTAAGATTACCTTCTGGGTTACCGCATTGTTTGCGATATTGGCCAATACGATACTGAGTGGACTTGTCCCCACGATTGTACGATAACTGCTTTGTGCAATGTTCTTATGTTAGACTGAGACCGAAATACTGCGTGTTCTGTCATATTGGGTATAACAGTTTAATGCCTTCTTTTGTCCAGATACATGCAGCTAGTGTCATAGACTGGTTCACTGGGTGCACTATTGGACTCTATTTACAGGGAGTTTTCTCTATATTTAGCAAACACGCTTACTATACTATGACCGTAGACTAATTGGTTGGTTGACGTATGGCCTCTTTGGATTCTCTCTAAATCGGATTCTATCTCACTAATTATATCTACTGCAGTACTAGCTTCATTTTCTTGGGCACTGAACATTTAAGGGGCCCTTTCTAGCACTACGCTTCGAAGACTTCACCCCATGGTCATAAATGATCTACGAAACTCTTCCGTCGCTGATCTTGGAGGAGAAGCGTGAGACTACGGGGTAGCTCAAAGGCACTTGACTAGTGATGTGTGGCCACATAGTAGTGATTGCTTTGTGGTTACGTACCTGCGCTTTAATAGTCTTACGTGATCTATGCTAGGGATTAGTGCCCACTTGTGAAAAACAACACTTTCCTTAATTTGTATGCAAAACAACGGTGATGTATTCATTGACCCTCTCTCTGCTACGTAATTCTCATTCTTTGACCCTTGCCTTGCGCCATTATATCCAGCGCATTTGCTTACTATGTCTTACTATACGAAAGCGGGCTTGCGACTGCATGTAATTACTCGTCTTACATACATCGTAAGAACACCGTTTCTAACACTCTCTCTGTGTAGTGTGAAAAAGCAAATATACCTGGTTCATCGTAGGTTTCTAGGCAGGTTTAATGGCTACTTTTGTTTTGATGAATTGTAGTGTTTTTAGACCGGTTCATGTCACTTGCTCGATGACCAGGATTCTGCATGGTTCTAACATATCTGTTCTATTCTGTAAACGTGATCTGTTGAAGGTCGTATCACAACGTTTTCTCTGCACAATCGTATCATGTCTCATTATTATTGTCGCGTGGAACTTACTGGTTTGTCTTGCTGGTGGTATATGTTATTTGGGAGCCGTTCGCATCAACGTATGGATCTGCCCCACATCTGTTACAAACACTTAGTGTACAGCTTCTGTTATCTGAGGGATGCTACCGATCTCACGACGTCTTTCAAGTGTTTTTACTGTTGTAATGCTACAATTCGTCAAAATTCCAGTGGGTTTAAAGACTGGATTCAATGGTGCACTATTGCGCGATATTAAATAGTTTTGCTCAGTAGTACAATACCAGTTACTATAAATCGTTTGAGTATTTAGATAGATTAGTGTTGCTATCTTCCACGTGTTTTCTCGCACAGATGTCTGTATGCGTATTCACTAATTATTAGGCTATGGCATATACTACTTCATTCTGTGGATCGCCCTTTAATAAGCCTTCTGCTCCCAACTGGATTGAGACTTCACCAAAGTAGTACAAATATACATGATACCAATAGTCCTTCAGAAGCGATGGAAGAAAGCTATATAGCCTTTGGCGCTCAGCATGCTCGCTTTACTGTGATTATTGGTACTTCGTTGGTGAAATCTAAGTAGGATTACAGGCTGCGTAAAATGTGCATATTTTCACTACTCGTAGGAATTTGCCACAGTGGATGAAACACGGGTCCGTACGTTATTCCTAACATGGGGAACGTTGCGTTCGTCACACTCTCCTCTATTCTCTTGAAGTCAACTATGCCTGTTTGGCCTTTATGTCCTCGTTCGGTCGTACAATGGTCCTTAACAACAATGCTTCTTTGCAGTAGGCAGTACCTCGACTATCCGTACAGTCAGTATAACACACCTTTCATACACTGGTGTCTGCACTCGGAATTGGGAAAGGAGCAATGTGATTCGCTTGAGTCCTTCCAAGTATGGGTTTACATTCAGTGCTACATTTTGCTGACTTTTCGAGGGGCAATTGTATTGGTTTTTAATAGAACTGGTATCAATGTGCACTTCGCGGTTTTTCAAGGATTTCTGGCAGTGTCTAACATACTTCTCTATGGTAACTGTAGACTTACAGTTTGATGTCGTTCACACGAAGGTGTTTCTCTCACAATTCTTGATAAGATTCACTATTTTTTGGCTCTAATTTAAGGATTTACACTGTTTCTGCAAGCGGTCCTATTAAGTTTGGCCTATAGATCGTCTTATTGACTTTGCCACATTACAAACACTGGTTGTTACAGTGCTTTCTGTAACAGGAGAACTACATAGTCCTGGTCTGTCAGACTGTGTTATCTGTTTAATGCTACATTTTTCATGAAATTTCCACTGGTGTCAAAAGGACGTGGAATCACTGTTGCTCGTCGCCTCTGCCTCGATGTATATATGTTAATAGGGCTAGTTTCTTGCCAAGTTGGCTTCTGTGTTACTAACACACCATTTTGTCATACCACTAGATATATCTTTTGGTGCTTTTGTTACACTTGATAATTATTCACTCATGTTGTTGCTGGTTCACGATTATATTTGCTACGCATTACTTCTTCATTGTCTTGCTACTGGACCTATAAATGGGCCTTGCTGCCTCTTGCTTCACCACATTGTTTCAAACGATCTTATAGAAACCTATATCTGAACTGGGGAGGCATGCTATATTTACTTGTCTTCTCACCTGCTTTTTTTACAGAGAATTTGTCACGTTGTTAGGTGAATTTATCTGGTTAATTGAAAGGGGCTTAAAATGTGCTTTTGTATGGCTCTACTTATAGGCAATGGCACCTTGTCAGGATCACAATACTTAACCATAAAAAAATAAACGACAACAATACCACATACCCATTGGGATTCTTCTATTCCCCACCATACATAATTTGATGATGTACTTTTCACTTTCACTCTCTAGCTGATTCTCTTCCATCTTCGCACGGTCTAGATTTTGCTTTAATTTGCGCGTTCTGCTTAACTATGTCGTACAATCCTGGCTTTCTTGTTAGAGTTTTATCCGTTCGATTTAAACCCCCCTAATGTGTAGAAAACAACCTTTCTCTCCACTTGCTTGATGAAGAAGAAGGAAAAATAGCTGTTATATTAACTAGTCATATCCCGACGTATTATCCTTTTTTTTTACTGTTTAATATGTTACTTTTTGATGGTTTTGTGTGTTGTGTTGTTTGTTTTGTGAAATCTTTTAGATGGTTTTAGTAGTATAATGGCGTTTAATGTTTTTCGCAAAAACTTTGTTGTGTGATTTATTCTTTTTCAAGGAGTTTGCCAGTGGGGTCGAATCATTCATACTTTCTAATACGCTAGACTTACATATTTAGTTGTTTTGCCCACGGTGTTCTCTCGCGAAAATTGTTCTTATACATTATTATTGCTCTGGTTTAGACTACTGGTTTTCGTTGCATTATGCTTCGCGTCCTATTAATTGGCTCTTTGGCGACTTCTATTACTGCTCCCTACGATACAAAACAGCTTTGTGCATCTGCTCCTTAACGGGAGAAGTTAGCATTATCACTTGTCTGTCAACTGTTTTACGTTTATGCTACATTTAATGGCTACCAGTGGTTTCAAAGAATGGTTCAATTCACCTGTTTTATAAAGAATAGGTTCATGTCAGCAGCTTGAATTAATAATTTAAACGGGTTATTCTGCAATGTACAATAGAACTTTTATAATACAAGTCTTGACATATGTTATGTCTTTTACGGTCCCCTCTGAGACTCTCACAATTCTGTTCCTATTCACTATTATATTTGCCTAGATTATACTGCAGTACTACGATTTCTGTGCACTGGCCTTTTGTGGCCTGCTCTTTACAACGGACGTCACCACAATGTCAAGAGACATATATACGGAACTCCTTACTTCTGGAATTGTAGAAGCTATATACTTAGTCTCTAGCCTAGCTCTACACTTATTGTTTGGTACAGTGGATAGTGAAATCTAGTGTGTACTAAAGCATGCTTAATATGTATTCTTTGCGTCTATTCTACGGATTGCCCACCAGGTTTGAAACACTTCCTTACAGTTTATTAAACATGTTGATGTGTACTCTGTTCCGGTGAACTCTCTACCCTATTGTTTCGATTCTCTGCTATTTGTGCCTTTTTCCTCTTCTTGCTTAAATGACTTACATCTGGTTCGGGTTTCATGGTGCACAGATTATGTTCTTACCTAGGATCTTAGTATAAGCACGTTTCTGCTACAACTCCGCTCAGGAGAAGGTGGACGATCACATTTATACACGTGTGTTCCCAAGTTATGTTTTACAGATTCTGTTATATCTACTTTTCGTGATATATAGTGAGTTTTCAAAGACTGGGTGTTCATGACTACTTACTGTCCTATCAAGGGGCCTTTGCAGATTTCTAACATACTTTACTATTACGGTAGTATGTACATTAGATGTCTTGCCCGTGTTCTGTGCATAATTGCCTGTTAAAATCTATGTTCACTATGATGAAGCTCCTGATTTACTACTGGTATTCTTGTCAGTATGCCGATTGTTGAGGCCGTGTCGCTACTTGATGATCTTCCCCGGCATTGTACAATACAATCTGCTGGTACATGCTTCTGTTTAATAAGAAGCGACATACACGTGTGTGTTTCAAGTGTTTTATTGTTATAAATGCCGACATTTCAATGATTATGCCAGTGGTTCACAAAGACTGTTACAATAGCGCCTCTTTGTCTATTCAAAGGGGTTCTGCAAGGTACTCAAAATTTTACGCTTTTGATATTCATCTAGTTTTTTCTATTTTATTGTCCCAATATCTTATTGTGCTTTTCTTTACAAATTTTGTTCTGTTCCGATTATTTTGCTCTGCTGACATTACTACTTTCTTCGACATTGCCTGACCTATAATGAGGCGTGCTCTACTTTTTCGATTTTGAGGGACTTTCACTCAACAATTGTACAAAAGTACTTTTTTATACATATCTTACTCTCTGAACTTGAGTGGAAGAAGCTAAATATACAACTGTTACTCTCTCACCCGGTCTTACAGTATTATATTGGTCATACTTTGTTACTGAATTCTTCTGGGTGCGGAATTAAAGCTGCTGAATGTTGAAAATGTAAATATTGTGCTGTTTTCTTTTACTCGTACGGAGGCCCACTTTTTCTGGTTTGTAGGAATAACAACACTTTCTTAATACTATGAGTTACTATGTTGGGTATGTGACATGCAACTTTCAGTCTAATCTGTCTAGTATTTTCATTCAATTCACGCTGGTATCTTTCGCGCTTTTTTATTCGGACAGTATTCTTGCATTTACAGAATGTTTTATCAACTGGCTTTTTGTTCTTTTTGCAGTTATCCCAGTATGCAGTACCGGACGCTCTTTACCTACATCGTAGAAGAAAGAAGACCTCTTTACACTGGCTGTCAGAAGTTTTGGTGGAAAGTGGATATAACAATATCTACTGTCTTACAGTTATCTTTTACACTGTTTAGTGCAACCTCCCCTTTCTTGGTGTGTGAATCTCTAGTTAGTTTTATTTTCTTTTAAACCTCAACGGGTTTTTTAATTTTAAAGTTGACTTGGTGTCTGTTATTTCAAGGAGGATTTGCAGTTTGGGTGGGGTCTATTTCGTTTAACATTTTTTTTTACTTTTGTACTGTGTAGTGTTGTTTTTTGTAGGGATCTTAAACGCATGGTTGATTGTCTTGTCCCAATTCTGTTCTCTCACAATTGTTCTATTAATATTATTGGCATTGGTTTTACCACGCGCGTTTTTTTGCAGTGTCAGTATTTTATGTGGGCCCTTTTATTTCTCATTACTCTTTTTTTTTTATTTTTTTCTACAAACTTAGCTGTGTGCATTTATGGGGTTAACTTTGTCCACTTGTACAAACTAGCTTTTGTACATGATGTTCTGTCAACTGTTTTACGGTTATCAGTTAAGATAACTTGCATATAATGATTATATTTTAAACAAACAGTTTAATGAGTACATTGTGGAGATCTTCAATAGGAATAGAAAAATAAGAAAAAAAGTTTAAAATGTGCAATTCGTTGCTCTATTTTTATGAAGGGTTATCTGCTAGTGAAAAATTATGCAGTAAACAAAGTCCTTTGTATACAAGTAAGACTATAATTTTTATTTTACTTTTCACAAATGGTTTCCCTCACAAATCTCGTTCTAATTCACTATTAGATTTGAATATCTGCATTACTTACTACTTTATTGTTCTAGAAGAGTGCATTAGATAATAGGCCTTCTGCTTACTCTTGATACGTCACCAAAATTGTGACAAATGAACAGTAATATCAATCTTCTGAACTAACTTAAGAAGCTATATAAAAAAGTAGTTCTTATTCCACCTGGCTAAAAATGCTTTTGTTCTTATATGGTACTTTGTAAAAAAAAATTGAATAAAATAAACAATAGTAAAAAATTAAAGCTGCTAGAGATGCAAAATGCTATAAAAAAAAAAAAAAATCTTAGGATTGGCTCCCAGCTGTATGTTAAACACTTTTAATACTTTACTTTGAAGAAAACAAAAAAAATTGTATAAAACTATATTAAATTCGACCGTAATGTTACTTTTCTAACAAAAGTTATCTTGCAATTAAAAAGCCTTCTACTTTTTAATTCGTCATTATTGTTATTAATTTGTCTGTTTTTTTAATTTGCTTACAATAGTTTTATTTTAATTACGGACTTTCTCATTTTGATTACGACTTTTTTATTAGAAGAAACCTTGTTTCTACACTAGGACTGTCTTTCGTGCGGGGGGGAAGTAGTGATATACCCTTGTATCGGTGAAAGTTTGTTCTTTTTTTGTTTTAATGCTACTTTTTGGAGGTGAATTATAAGTGGTTTTTTTTTTGTTTTTTTAAGACCTGGGTGGTTTTCATGTTGCACTTGCTGTATTTTACTTTTTCTGTGCTAGATGTGCTAGTTGTTTTCTAAACATACTTTTCTGTACTGTAGGACTTACCATTTTGATTGTCTTTCTCCCACGTGTTCTCTCACAATTCTGATTATATTCAATTCAACTATTAATTGCGCCTCTTGCTCTTTTACCCAATCTGGTTTCTTGCAAGTCGTCGTATACTTTGGGTTTTCCTTTGCATTAACTTTTGGCCTTCTTGCAGAAGCGGTCGTAACTTTTGGGACTTGTCTTTTGCCACATGTACCTAAACATTCCAAACAAGCTGCTTTGTACATGCTTCTGTTAAATGGGGGAGAAAGTTAAATAGAACTTTCTGTCATACATGTTCTGTTGCGTCAACCTGTTTTACTGTTTTAATGCTACATTTTCACTGAATTTCCTGTGGTTGTTTCAAATCAAAGACTGGTTCTTCAATGTGCGCAACGTTGATGCTCTTATTTAAAGGGGGTATTTATGCAGGTAGTTGTTCAAAGGACCTTTGTATACAGTAGTAGTATTTTTAGATTTTTGTTGTCTTTTCCACTTGTATTCTCAACACAATTCTGTTCTGTTCATCTATTATTTGCTCGGCATATCCCTGCATTACTACTTTCTTTCTTGCACTGACCTATATATTGGCCTTCTGACTGCTCTTTTCTCTTGTTTGTTTCCACATCACCATGTACAAAAGAACATTATACAACCTCTTCTCTGAAACTGGGGAGGAAGGCTATATACAACTTTGTCGTCTCACCTGTTCACAGTACTGATATTTTTACGTTGGTTAGTGAATTTCTAATTTTCTCTAGTGTAATAATAGCTGCTTAAAAATGTTGCTGTATTTTGCTCTACTATCTAGGTTCGGCCCACTTTTGTAAGGAAACACTTTTCCTTACTTTTCTTCCAAAACATTGTGATGTTACTTTCCTCTTCACTCTTGCTAGCTAATTCTGCTTCAATTTCGATTGCTTATTTCGCCTTTAATTGGCGTCTTGATTAACAATGTAGTCTTATCAACTGGCTTTCTGTGTGTTGCCCAGTTTACCCGGACTTACCATCATCGGTAAGAAACACCTTTTTACAATGTTGTCTGTAATAAGAAGTGGAAAAAGCTATATACACTTGTATCCCAAGTATCTGTTTCTCAGTTTAATGCTATCTCTTTTTGATGTTGATGAATTTATCGTGGTTTTATTTCTAATAATTGACGGGTTTAGATGCTGCAATTGCTGTTAATTTGAAGGGGATGTGCTAGTGTTCTTGACATACTTTCCTGTTACTGTAGATAACATTTTGATGTCTTTCACAAGTGTTTTCTCAACCAATTCTGTGTTTAATCAATTATTATTGGCTCTTTGGTTTTACATGTGGTATCCTTGCGCAGCTTGTGGTTTTTTAATAATTTTGGCCTAGATTGCTTATTTATTATGGGACTTTGCCACATGTACAAACAAACAGCTTTGTTACATGTTGCTTTGTGTAAATTTGGATGAGGTGGGAGGATTTTAAATACACTTGTCTGTCAAACTGTTTTTTACTGTTCTTAATGCTACATTTACTGAAATTTTCCCGTGGTTTCACAGGGACTGTTTGAAAGTGTGCAACAGTTGCTATAGTTTAAAGGGTTTTTCTGCAGTGTTCAAACACCTTTGTTATTCTGTATGATAGTAGTTTTGTTGTCTTTTCCACTTGTATTCTCTCACCATTCTGTTCTATTCACTATTATTTGCTCTGCATTACTACTTCTGTTCTTGCCACTGACCTAATAATTAGCCTTTCTGCTCTTCTGTCACACACATGTACAAAGAACATTATACAACCTTCTCTGAAACTGGGGAAGCTATATACACTTGTCTCTCAACTGCTTTACAGAGATATTTCTACTTTGTAGTGAGTGCGCGATTCTTGTGGTAATAAAGCTGGCTTAAATGTGCTGTTTGCTCTACTCTCTAGGATGGCCCACATTGTAGGAAACACTTTCCTTACTATATTTCCTAACATTGTGATGTACTTTCCCTTCACTCTCTAGCTATTCTCTTCAATTCACTGCTATTTCGCCTTTTATGCCTCGTCTTGCTTACAATGTCTTACAACTGGCTTTTCTGTTGCAGTTACCCGACTTACCTACATCGTAGAAAAACACCTTTCTACACTGCTTGCTGACGTGAGTGGAAAATCTATATACACTTGTATCCCAAGTATCTTTTACCAGTTTAATGCTACTTTTTGGTGAATTAATATAGTGGTTTTAAACAAACGGTAATAATGTCGCACTCGCTGTATTTCAAATCGGGATGTGCAGTGTGTGCTAACCATACTTTTCTATACTGTAGACTTTACATTTTGATGTCTTTCCCACGTGTTCTCTCACAATTCTCTGTTATATTCACTATTTATTGGCTCTGGTTTTACACTGGTTTCTTTGCAGCGTCGTATATTTGGCTATATGCTCTACTTATGGGGACTTTGCCACATGTACAAACAGCGTTTGTACATGCTTTCTGTTAACTGGAGAAAGTTACATACACTTGTCTGGTCAACTGTTTTACTGTTTAATGCTACATTTTCACTGTGAATTCCAGTGTGGTTTCAAAGACTGGTTCAATGTGCACGTTGCTCTATTTAAAGGGTTTTCTGCAGTGTTCAAAAAACCTTTGTATACAGTTAGATATATTTTGTTGTCTTTTCCCCACTTGTATTCTCACCCAATTTGTTCTGTTCACTATTATTTGCGCTGCATTACTATTTCTTGCACTGACACTGACCTATAATAGGGCCCTACTGCTCTCTTCACCACATGTACAAAGCAACATTACAACCTTTTCTGAACTAGGGGAAGCTATATATACAATTGTCTCTCACCAGCTTCTACAGATCATATTGCTACGTTGTAGTTGAATTCTTGTGGTAATAAGCTGCTTAAATGTTGCTGTTTGCTCTACTTAGGAAGGCCCACATTGTAGGAAAAACACTTCCCTTACTTAATCTAAACATTGTGTGTACTTTCCCTTCATTCTCTAGCATATTTCTCTTCAATTCACTTGCTATTTTCGCCTATTATTCGTCCTTCTTGCTCTACAATGTCTTACAACTGACTTTCTGTTGCAAGGTTTACCCGTGACTTACCTACATCGTTAGAAACACCTTTCTACACTGTGATCTGAAGTGGGGAAGTAATATACTAACTTGTACTCCCAAGTATCTTTTACAGTTTTAATGCTACTTTTTGGTGAATTATAGTGGTTTTTAAAGGAAGGTTTCTGTGTGCAACTTGCTGTTTATTTCACGAGATGTGCAGTGTCTAACATACTTTCTTCATACTGTATAGACTTACTTTTTGATGTCTTCCCACGTTGTTCTCCTCACAATGTGTTTTTTCACTATTTTCATTGACGCTTTGGTGGTTTACTCAACTGGTTTCTATGCAGCAGTTCTGTGTATATTTGCCGACTCGCTTGCTCTGTCTTATGGAGGGGACTTCCCAACATGTAACAAACAGCTGGTTGTACATGTTCGGTTTAACTGGAAAGAATCTTACGTACACCCTTTCCGGCGGGGCATTTTACTGTTTAATGCTACATTTATTAGTCCAATGGGATTTCCTTGTGGTGGGTCCCCAAAGGGCTGGTTCATAATAGGTGATCTCCTTATGCGGGGCTGTACCAGGGTGCTGATGCTAGGGTGGTCCTCTGATCATTTCAATTCAGCATTCACTTATATGATGGTTGTCTTTTCAAAGTAATGTATGGTATGGTGTGATACGTACGGGCGTATGGGATTTTGGCTACTGCATGATACTGGAGGGGCGAGCAGTTGATAGATGAATTGGCCTTACTGCTTAATAGTCTAAGAGACTTTCACCCATGTTCAAAGATCACATTTTACATTTCTCTGTACTTGAGAGCGGCCTATTTACCAAGTGTTTCTCATGTTTTACAGTTTTATGTTGCGTTTTTGTTGTGAATTCTAGTGGTATTCAGCTGCTTAAATGTGCTATTTGCTATTGTCTAGGATTGCACATTGTATGATACATTTCTACCTTATTTTATTCCAAACATTGTGATGTACTTTCCCTTGACTCTCTAGCCATTCTCTTCAATTCACTGCCTTTTTGCCTTTATTCCTCTTCTTGCTTACAATGTCTTACAACTGACTCTCTGTTGCAGTTATCGGACTTACCTACATCGTAGAATCACCTTTCTACACTGCTCTCTGAAGTGGAGAAGAAATATACTCTTGTCTTCCAAGTATGTTTTACAGTTTAGTGCTACTTTTCGGTGAATTGTAGTGGTTTTAAATACCGGTTTAATGTGCACTTGGTGTATTTCAGGTTTCTGCAGTGTCTAACATACATTTCATACTGTAGACGTACATTTTGATGTCTTTCCCACGTGTTCTCTCACAATTCTGTTATATTCATTATTATTGGTTCTGATTTACTACTGGTTTCTTGCAGTGTCCTATAATTGGGCCTTTGCTCTACTTATGGACTTCCCACATGTACAAACAGCTGTGTGCATGCTTCTGTTAACTGGGGAAGCTACATACA
>JAJQQW010001739.1:0-18258 GCA_025583905.1 Ia io | reverse complement strand
CCACAAAAACCAGTATCCCAGTGGCCAATTGATGGAGAAAAGGTTGTCTCCAAGGCCCATTTGTGGGTGTTTTCGTTTTTTGGGGTTTGAGGTGGAAATTTTTGTTAGATGGGGTTTTGGAGATTTATGTAGAAAAAGTAAATACCTTACAAAAGTTGTTTTTTAGATGGATGGAAATTTATATTTGTTAATGCTAGTATCAAAGAGGATATTTAGGACAGGTTGTAAATGGTAGATATATAATTCTAGGAATAAAAAAAAGTGAAAATAACTTTTTTTTTCATAGTAGAGATTCATACTTTACTTTTAATAATTACTGAGGGCCCATTTATATATGGTAAAGAATAGTGTTGAATTCACAAGAGTGACAATTGTAACCCAAATTATAATGACATAATATAAATAAAATGATAGGGAAATACTACAAGGAGGAAAAATAATTGGGTAAAGGATATCCACCATCCCAAGGACTGCAGGGAAAGAGGTTTGTAAATGTGGTGATCGCAATTTGTCACTTAACGGTTTTGTGGTGAAGTTGTAGTTCAGGGAAGATATGAAACTATAGGGGGAGTGTTTATGGAATTTCTTTTGAGATGATTCTTGTAATCAAAACTTGCATTAGGTCTCATTGGAAAAGAGGCACATGGTGGTTATTTGGGATTAATTATGGTTTGATCTTCATCTAATGGTTTTGTTGTGGATGTGTGGTGGGAAGGTGTTTCATAACTTGGGTTCCATTGGAGTAGATGACTAAGACTTTTAATGATATTAACTACTATTAAAACAACAATTGTTTATGAGTGGTGAAACCAACCATTAACCCAAAAGGGTAATTAGTTTCAATTTCCCCACCCATGCGCTGAAGGGGGCCTTTAATTGTAAGTGATTGGGAGGGGAAAAAGGGTCTTTGGGAGGGTTGTGAATGGGTTTTTTTGAATATAGTTGGATAAGTTCTGTTGGGATTGGTAGTGTATTGTGGTGGAATGTTGTTGTTTTGTGATTTTTGATTACATGTTAATTAATTTAGTTCTGGTATATAGATATGGGGTTGGGTGTTGTGGGGGTGTTGGAGGGGGTAAGTGTTTTGACTTTGTGGGCAGGGGGATTTAGACATGACTAAAACACAAAATTTATTCTTATGTGGGACTAATTTGTGTTATGGTTCTAAATATTTGTTTTGTTTACCTATTTCCATTTTAGGTAAAAATATAGGGGGACGGTTTCTAAATTAAGTGGGTAGGGAGTTATGTATGGGGTATGGTGAGTGCATTTGGGGCCAGGGTCTCAGTGTTTTTAAATTATAACTGGCAATTCCTATTATGCTTTTTGGGGTTTTTTGATCAGTAGTATGTTGGTATATGGGGGGATGTGAATTGGGTTGGATATTAGGAAAAATAAAAGTTGAAAACTGTGTTCTGTAGTTTTAGGGAACAATTAATAGCTTGGTAAGCCCCTTTTAATGGAGGTGATGGCTATGGGTTGGCTTTTAATTGGATTATATCATTATCTCAACATATTTTCAGAAGATCAAAATCAGGGCACTGGGGAGGCATTGGGATTAATTGGGAGGTGTTTTAAAGTATGGTGGAGTTATGTGAGGTAATTTTAAAATCCTGGGTTTAAGTCTGTGGGGGAAAGGTACACAGGGGTATGTAGACTATTTAATGTGATTTTTTGGAAAGATTGGGTAAAATTGATATATGGAGTGTTTTATGCTAGAAAGTTTAGTTGGGGTATGACTCAATTTGGTAAAATGTTCAATAGGTTTTAAATCCTATACAGGAAAATTATGTAGAATTAATGGTGTTCATGGGGTTATATCATATTGTTTAAAAAAATCATTAATGTAACAATAACAAATTTTATGTTTTGATTGCTTCGTTTGGTTATGTAGGGTGATAACAATTATCAATATGGGGGGGGGACTATAAATTTGGCTTTTAAATTTACTAATAAATACTGGAATTAAAACTTTTTTAATATGTGTTATTGATTATGGATATTTTTAAACTTAGGGTTTGTTAACAGTGAAATTTGCAATGAGGGGGACGGGAGGGGGGGGAGATTGGGGGGAAGTTGGGGGCTTGGAAAGGAAAAAACCATTCCAGTTGACTATTAAAATTGACAAAGGGGGGTTTGGGCAAAAAAATCTGGTATTTGTATTGATGGGGAATAATAAACTAGGGATGGGTTGTTGGGGATTGAATGGTGACATGGGCAAGTAATAAAAAACTATCTTTTTTAATGTTTACTTTTCTATTGAAAATATGGAAACTAATAATTATTTTTTTACTAATTGATGGGGTGGGGTAGGATTAAAGTGATGATATTGTTAATTTTTAGTTGTGTTTTAGGTTGGGTATTGTGGTAGGGGTGGAGGTGGTGTTGTTTAGGTTGAAGTTGGTAAAAAAACCAATATCTTCATGTGAAATTATGTTTTGATTTTTGGTTAGTACTAGAGTAATATTATTTAAGAATTTTGGACTTATTATTTTTGGGAGGGGTGGGATTTCCAGTGTTTAGTATATGTGTAGTGAAAGTTGGTCCCCATTTGTGATTTTATACTCATAAGCTGTACATAGAAAAAGGGACTGGGGGAAAGGTCATGGTGAGTGAATAGTAGGTTAGGGTCCTTCATGATGGAATTATATAGCATGTAACTGATATAACCCCACAAAGGAAAATATTAACATATTTCAGAAATCACTAACTATTGTAGGCCGTGAATTAACCATTTAATTGGGGTTGATTGTTCCTAAAAATTTATGAAAGGAATAATGGATCAAAAAAAACAAAAATAAATTTTTAGTTTTAACTTTTTGGGGGGGTAAATCTACACTGGTGGAGGTTGGATCTTTTTTTACATAATACCAGGAAACTTGTTTTGCAGAAGTTGCAACTTACATTTACCATAAGGTGAGGGAATAGGGTTCCAATTGCAATGTCTAAGATACACCATATTGGTTTAAAATATGAAATAAATAAAAAAAAAGGAAAAAACAAAAGTCCAAAAGGAAAATTATAAAAAATTCTCCAACAAGATTCCTTTGGGGGGTGGGGATATTTCCCTATGCAAACCCCCTGGGCTCTGAACTTATCAAAGGAGGCTATCCAAGTAAATATCATTCCCTGTTGTACCCTACATGGGGTTTGCATCCCCATATATTTAGGAACAAACCCACTGGGAGGCCCCCCCCCCCTGGGTCCCCGGTGGGTGGGTCCCTATACAGATTGTTTGGAAGGACTGGGTCCCACCCCTCCCCCAACCGCCTAATGGGCCCACCAAAAAGGTTGCCCGGTTTGAGCATTTTCCGGGGTCAGGCCCACAAAAATGGCCCTGGTGGAAAACCCCTGAATTATTTTGGCGGTTGTTTTGAATTCAAGAACCCCCCCAGTAAGGGGCCCCCAAAATGCCATTTAACATTTTAAATCCTGACCCCATGTCCAATATTTACCAAATGAAGGGGCTCCACGACCCCTACATCCAACCAATGCCCTTCCAGGGAAATTTCATAAAAAAACTGTTCATTACTTCTCCCCCTCCTCCCTTCATCTCCCCCCACTTTACTCCTCCATCTACCCTCCCCCTCCCCTCCCCCCTCCCCTCCCCCCCCTTCTCTCCCTCTCTGCTCTTCCCCCCAAAAGGTCTAATAAAAGAAACCAAAAAAAATATAATAGAAAACGCAATTGGGAAAAATTACCTAAAAATGGAAAAGACCAGTTCACCTTGGGGTCACTTTTTTTAACACAAGGCAAGTTGTTATCCCTACTTGTGTGACACTTCCCCCTCTAATTCCCCTGGGAATAGAAAAAACTTACCCAAAATCCCCTCTTTCCAAAAAACGCCATGCCAGAAAAATCATGGTTGGACTGGCCAGTGCATTTGAGAAGATTCTGCCCCCCCACAGTTTGTGGCTGCGTGGGCAAATATTCCCAAAAAAATAATATTTCCAATTTTGGCGGCCCCTCCCAAATAAATCCTAATGGCTTGTAATAAAGATTTAAGGGGGGGGGGGGAGATTAATTATTGTCAAAGTTTAATGGGGCCTTGGATTGAACAATTTTCCAGTGTTAAAAAAAAAATAAACATCTTTCATTAGGTGGGCTTTTACCATTGGTTAAGGGGGATTTGGAAAAATAAGAAAGCGCAAGGACAATTCCAAATACTTTTTTTAAGAAATGTTTGGGGAAAATTAATCTTAATAGGCAAAAGAAAATAGATTAAGCAGGAAAAAAAAATGTAAAAAAATTTTTCCCCAAAGTAGGTATATTTTTTAGGTTATTTTTTTGGGGACCAATCCAGTGTGGCTTTTTGGGCTTGTTTGCTCTTGATAGCTGTTGGATACCATATTTGAACCCACTTCATGGGTTTGGGATTACAACCTTTCAGGGCCTCACCACAATTTAACCCCAGGGGTTTTAGTTGGGGCCTAAGATCCCCCAGTAAAACTGAGGGTCAGTAAAGGAATTCTTAATATTCGAGACTAAATATTCACAGACTCGGGATCATTTGATAAGTCCTTCTCCAGTCCCCCCATTTCCCTTCTTTTTTTAAAATGCCATTTGAAAGGTAATATAAATAAATTTTGGAAATTTTTACAAATTTTTTTGGGAGGTAATCACAGTTACCATACTTGCCAACCTTATCCCCAAATTGAGAAGGACTCCAACACTCTACCAGGGGAAAAAAGATTGCTTAAATAACTCTTAACTATGAAAATGCAATTGGGAACTTCGGCCAGGGAGGGGTTAAGTGGCCCTTTGGTTCTGGGGGAAGGAAAACTTCCTGAATCCTTCTTCCTATCTAAGTTATATATTGGGTGTTGTTCCAAAAGCAAGGGGGGGAACAACTCTTTTACAAGGATTCCCCTTTTTTTATCCCCAACTTATTTCCCTGGCTCGGCTAAGAGAAAAACTGGAATCCCTTCTAGGTAATTATCAAGAATTGGTCCCTCTTTGCTCGGGACTGGCAACCCTTTTTGTTCCCCAATTTTTTTGAGTTCAAAGGTGGGAGCTACTGCTTTTTTTAGGATTCCCCTTTTCATCTTAACCTCCTTCCCCTTTAGTTTGGGCTTCACTAAGTCCCTATATGGTTTGAAATAACATTTTTTCAATTATCAAACGAAAAAAAGAAAAACCAAAACTGTTCCTTTTTTAAGGCATTCTTTGAGTCCCTTTCAAAAAGGGGGGGGTTCCCCCTGGTTGTAACTGGTTTTACCCCAGGGCTCAATATAAGTCCTCCCTGCTAATAAGGAACTTACCATGAGAGATTTTGCTTCTTTTTCCCCGATTTCCCCTCACCAGGGTTTATTTTGTCCCCACCCCTAATGGCCTTATTTTGGAAAAAAAAAACTATCCTTTATTACAGGAAAAAGTTTCTAGATTAAATCCGCCCTGTCCCAAACTACCAATTTTTACTTTTCCTAGGGGGCTGAGTAATTTTCCATGGAAAATAATTCCAAGAAAAGTAATTTTGGGAAACCACCAACCCCACAATGGTGGGCTAACCCCTTCAACTGGAAAAGATCAATGGGTGACCCAAATTGGGGTGGGAATTATATTGGGGCCCTAACACTTAACCCCCAAGAATATTTGTTTATTAAGAAATGGTTTCCCATGTAATATCCCATTAGGTTCAAAAGCTAGCTTAAGGAGGGCCCTTTTGGGGCAACAGAAAGGAAGGCTGGATTAAAAGGAAAAATAACCAAGTTGGCCCTTATGTTAAAATACCTTTGCCCCCATTTTTGGAAATATTTTTTTGGGGGTACTTTGTTTTTTCATGATAACATTTCCAGGATAACAGAGTGCAACCAGATTATGCATGGATATGAAAATGCACAATTTTCCCCCCTTTTTCGCCTTTTTTTTTTGACACCTTCCCCCAGAAATGGTATGTAAGCCCAGACCCCCCCCTTCCCCCCAGGCCCCTAAAAGGGGCCCTCTTCCACAAAAATTTCTCCCCTTTTATTATGGGGTTCCCTGGCGGGACTTGCCTCCTGGAGTTGTGGGGGGGGAGGTGCAACAGGTCCCCACTTTGCCCAATTACAAAGGGCTGAGGGGTCACCCAGCTGTATTTTAAATGGTTCCCTCATTTCCAAAGGGGGAGGTTGGGGAACCCCCATGCCAGTTGTAATGCTAAATGTAACCTAAGTCTTAATATAGAAAGGGGGGGGGTTGGGGGGGGGGGAAAAGGGGGGGTGGGGGCCAATGAACTTAAGCCCCAACCACAATGGGGGGGAGCATTAGGGGAGCCAAAAACAAGTTGGGCCCCTTTCCCTAAAACCACCTAGGGAATTGCAAACTTGGGCACCCCCAAAAAAAATTGATCAACTTTATGGGGTTCAGGGGGGTCTTGGGGCTTCCTGTAATGGGGGAGGGCAATTTCAGTCCCTGTAGTAAAAGCAGGAAGCCAAGTGGGGGGGAGGTGGTGGGGGGGCCACAACCTCCAACAGGGGGGGTCAAATTGAGAAACAATGGCCCCGGGAAAAAAAAAAATTCATTTTTTTTTATGCATCCAGTAAGGGGTGGGGGAAGGCCCTGGAAAAGGTACCAGCTTTTCTGGTTTTTCCCCCCACTTTTGCAAAAGTTTTTATTTGATAAAAGGCCTCCCCTATTACATTGATTATAATTTCTCTCCCCTTTATGATCTCCCCAGGTTTAGAAGACTCCGGAATATCATCTGTAATAGGGGGGTTCCGCCATTTTCAGCACTGAACCAACGCATAAATAACAAACCCATTTATCCTTGAAAAACCTTTTTGGAGTGGGGGCTTCCCCCAGCATGGTTTAACCCTTTTTCGCTTCTCGGAATAGTTGTGGAAAAGCAAAATTTGAAAAGTTTTTAGTCTAATTTTTAGAAAAATTTTCTGGACCTTAGGGAGGACTTTGGGGTTTAGTTAATTTTTTTCAAATGCATTTTTCCCTTCCCACAAGGAAAAACGGACAAAGCTTTACAAGGTTTGCCCACGCTCCACACACACAACACTTTTGGTTTACTTTTTGGCGGGTTTATTTACACAAAAAAAAATTAAATTGTTATCCCCTATCCAAA
The DNA here is from genome assembly GCA_025583905.1 of Ia io. Lineage (NCBI taxonomy): Eukaryota > Metazoa > Chordata > Mammalia > Chiroptera > Vespertilionidae > Ia > Ia io. Next base: position 11,207 of record JAJQQW010001739.1, on the reverse strand, counting down.
GCGTGGTGGGGGAAAAGTATTTTAATCCCCCCTTTATTGTTTTCAAATTTATCATTCAAGTACCTATTTGGATTTTTTTTTTATTTTTATAAAACTTTGGTTTTAAAAAACATTTTTATGGGAAATTGTTGTTGGTCATTGTTTTATAGAAAAGTTATTGTAGTTAAAGGTTTTTTTGGTGGTTTTGTTGTTCCCTAAGTTTTAGGTTTGACTTTAAAAACCAAAAATAAAGGATGGGGAAAATGGGGGGCCATCCCTCACCCCCCCCCCCCCCCCGCACCAAAAATGCAATTCCACCCCCGCACCCAACCCGCACCAATGAAATGAAAACCCCTGTATTTTTTTTTTTATTTGTTATGTTTATGGGAAGTGTTGGTTTTATTTTTGAGTTGTGTGGGTGTAATCCCCACTGTTTTTGGGGTAATGTTGTAAATTAAACCCAACGGTGTGACGTGAATGTTGGGGTATTTATCCCCCCCCCCCCTTTTTTTAGAGTATGGGGGAGTTTTTTAAATGGAAGCCGGAGTCCCCCCTATTTTAGTAGGGGGGGACCTGTGGATAGTTTGTTGGGGTGATAGTAACATTGAGGAAAGAAATTAACATGGAATGATATGATATTGTTTTTGGGCCCATTTTTATCACTCACCAAATCAAAATTTGTTTTAAGTACCAGAAGTAATTTTGAAAAAATTTATTTAGTTTAACCGCTCCCTCTGGGGGTTTTGTTTGGAAGATATGTTATTTTAATTTTGATAATTTTATTTTTATTTGTTTTTATTTTGAAAAAAATTGTATAATTCTTTTGTCTGGGGGGGTTTTATATGTTTTGTATTTAAATTGAATTTAAAAAATCCGTTTTAAAATATTATTGTGGCTTATCGAAAACCTAGTTTTTTTTTCAATTTTTTTCTGGGTTGGCCCCCCCACTTTTTTTTATTTTTGTATGGTATGGGGGGAAAGCTTTTTGGGTTGGGAATGATTTATGGTTGGTTTTATTTTTAAAAATATAAAATGACCTAAACTTTTCCTTCCCCCCCCTATTTAGGCTGGGCCCCTCATAGAGAAGGTAAATTGAGATGAAAAAATTTTTCAAAAAATTAAATTATGGGCTGGGATTGGTTGTTTCAAATAGGTTATTGGGGTGGTATTGTTTTAAAAAATGTAATTTTGAAAGTGGCTTAACAGGGATTCCCCTTTTTTTTCAGTGATTTTGCGAAGTATTTTATGAATTTTTTTTTTTTTTATTTTAAATAGTTTTGTATTTATTTATTTTTTTTTTGGTTTCGAAGTTAGACTTTTTGTGGTATCTTGTTCCAAATTAAGGGCTAATTAAAAAAAATTAAGGGAATACTTTTTTTGTTTTTTAAATCAATTTCCCAATTTTTATTATAAATTGGGGGTAGGGGTATCTTTTGGTTTAATTTTTTCCATCCCCAAAAGGGGGCTGTTATTTAGAGGGGGGTTAACTAAATAAAGATTTTTATGGTGCCCCCCCCAGGTTTCTTTTAGGAATAAAATTTGAATATTGAAGTATTAATTAAAGGGATAAAAAAAAATAAAAGGGACAAAAATTTGTTATATGGATAGTTTAATGGATTTTTAAGAAAAAGTTTGAAAAGTTTTTATTTCGTGTTTAGGCCGGGGGGGGAAGGTTTATTTTTAACATGGATTTTAAAATAATATTTTTTATTCCTAATTTTAATGTGGGTTTTTATTGGGTTATCCAGTTTTTTTTTTTTTTTTTTTAGCCTTGTTAGGGTATAGGGGCCCCCCGGATGCTTTTAAATTTGTTTTGGGTTGTTGTTTTTTATGGTTGTTTTTTAGGGGGGTTTGGGAAAATTGATTTTTTAATTTAGTGGGTTTGGGGAGTAAATGGTGGACCCATTTATATATTTTTTTGAGTTTCCCCCTTTTGTTTGATTTTCCCCTGTTTCCAAAACGGGTATTTTGGTTTTTAACCTTTGTTTTAAAATGTTTGAAAATATTTAGTTTTTTTTTTTATCCTGATGGTGTGTAAATAAATATTAGTAATTGTTTTAGGGTTGTTTTTTTTTGTAGAAAATTTTAATGTGTTTTATTTTTTTATAACTTTTTACGTTTGTTTTTAATTTTATGTAAATTTGTGTGTTTTTTTTGAGGGGATTTTTAAATTAGTGTTTTTAATTTCAACCAAAGGTGGGGGGGAGGGATTGGTGAGGGGGGGGGCATTTGTAGCCCTAGGGGGTTTGTATAGCAGGGGGGGTTATTGGGGGTTTGTAAGTTTTTGCGTTTGAGCCATTTGAGGTGTAAAAAGGGGGGGGCGGGTTTATTTTTTTTTATTGGAATAATATTTTTTTTGGGTGGGGTGGGAATTTTTTGGGGAGGGGGGTGAGGATGGATTTAAAAATAATGGGGTCCTTTTTTATGAATTTGATTTGGATAGGGTGGGCCATTGTTCCGAATGGGTCAGTGTTGGGGGGGGGGATTTTTATTTTTTTTATTTTGTTTTTACTTGAGTAATTATTTAGAGGAAGGTAAGACAGGAAAGGGCCAAAGGGGGGATTGATTTTTTTGTTTACCCCTGTGGTTTTTTAGTCTAAAGGAAAAAATAGTTGGGTATTTTAGGGGGGGCCCCACAGGTGGGCTGGGGAGGTTTTCTGTATCGATTTTTGGGGGGAAAAGTGTGGGGGAAGACTAAAAATATTTGGGGTAGATAAAACAAAGGGTAATAGTTGGTGGGGTTTGGGGGGTAGTTTTGTTTGTTTTTTTTAATTTTAGGAGGGTAGTGGAATGCATGGAGTTTCGGGGTTTTGTTTCATGGGGTTTCAATGTATAAAAAAAATTTTTGAGGATTATGGTAAAAGGGGGGGGGTTTGGGGTGGGGAGGTTAGGGGTTCAATTTTTTGGTTGGAGAGGTGGTAGGGGGGGATTGTATTGGGGGGTCTATTGGCGGGTGGTAAGGAAATTGATTGGTGAATTACTTTGTCTTGGAGTTGGTTATAATGGGTTTTTTTTAATGTCCAAAACCATTATAAAGGTTTGTGATGGTTTTTGTTAGTTTCAATTAATTTTTTTTTTTATTTTAGTTGATAAAAGAAAATAAAAGAAAGAAAAATTAGGTGAAGTTACTGCATTTAGGATAAAGAAAAATTCAAAAAATACTACCCCTTTTAGTTTAAAAAATGGAAAAATACCTATGAATATGGGGCATAACTCAAATAGTGGGATGAGGGTGGGCTCCGCTTTAAGTTTGGGGGTGGAAGGGCGAAATTGGCGGTAGGGTTAAGCAATATGTTTTTATGTATAAGTGGGCACAAAAAACAATCCGGGTCAATGGGGGTTGGGGGATAAATTGGTTTTGTGGGTGGGCCCCCGGTTGGGAGGAAAGGGCTTTAGATTTAATTTAAAAATTATTATCCCCACCCCCCATGGTGGCCCCTGGGATGGTCGAAGGAAAAATGTATTTCTGTGGTTTGGAAGTTAACAAAAATTTGGGTTTTTTGATTTAAAAGAAAGTAAAAGTTTACGTTATTAAAAAAAATTGTTTTAAAATATTTTTTTTTATTATTGTGACCTAAAAAGAGTATATGTATTTTTAATATGTAATTTGTTTTTTTAATATTTGATATTTGGGCATAAAGTTGTTTTGGTATTTTGGGGGGGGATTATAATAATTTGAAAATATATAATTGTAATTATTTTGGTATAGTGATGTTTTGGATGGTAACAAAATGATGGGCCCCTTTTGGGTAAATTTGGAATTCCTAATTGAAATTTGGGGGGGGATTTTTGATACTTTAAATAATGGAGGTTTTATGGAGTAAAATGTTATGAGTTATGGGTGGTTTTGGTTTATGGTTTTAAAATAACCCTTAAGATGTTTTTATAATAATTTTTAAATTTTGCAAAAATATGGAAAAGAATGTTATAGTCTTCTTTAGATAAATAAAGAGAATTTTTCAAAAGTAAATGATTATTTTTTGGTGTTGGAAAAAAAAAGGAACAGTTGAGTTATGTTATAATTAAAAAATTATTTTAGGAATTATATTTTTGTTTGAAAAAACAAAAAATTAAAAGTTTGGGGGTAAATTTAATAAAATTATAGGGTTAATAGTTGCTGGTTTATTTTGTTAATGGGTTGGTTTTTGGTAATAAGATGGGTGAAGAAATAACTTTTCACTTACATTGTGTTAAAAATGAAAATATTTTTATTTTATTTAATCTTTAAATTGGTGGATGTTGGTAAAGTATTGGGGTTTTGGATTTTGTTGTTGGCTTTTTTTTTTTTTAAGAACCTTTTTAGGTGGGTTTATTTAGCGGGGTAGATGGTTTTTTTCCTTTTTTTTTTTTTTATTAGTTTTATAGTTTATTTATTTTACATAGTAGGAATTTTTGTTGAATGTTTCTTTTTTTTATTTATTAAATTATTTTATTTGAGTTTTGGATTTGTATTTTGGGGGGATTGTTTTTGTTAGGGATGGGGGTTTTTTTTTTTAGTGTATTTTTTTATTTGTTTATTTTGTTTTGGTAGGTCTTATTTAGGTTTGTTTTCTTGTTGTTTTGTTGTATTTTTTGTTAGAGTTGGATTTGTTTTTTGTTATGTTGGGGAGGTATGGGTAGTTTTATTATTGCAATGTATTGTGGTTTACTGTTGCGTTGTGACTTTTTTTGGGCCCATGTTTATGGATTATGTAACGTTATTTGGGGGTCTGTGGTACCAGTTTTGTGTGTGTGGGATTTTGTTTTTTTTTTTTTTTATTTTTTTTTTTTAGTGTTGGTTGAGTCTATTGTTTCTCGAGTGTTTTTGAATTTTTGTTTTTGATTTTTTGTGGGGGTGTTTGGTTGGGGAGGTGTTGTGACCGTTTTATCTTGTACACTCCCGCCTGCCCAAGCCCTATTGATTTTTTTGATTCACTTATTGTGGTTACCAAAGTTTGGTGTATTTTTTTTGTGCTGTTTCTCTGGGGTGCGTTTTTTGTGTTTGTGTTATTTTTTTGATGGGTTCGGTTGAGTTTGCCCTTTCTGTTGGTGTTTGGTGTGTGGGTTATAGGTTTTTATTGTTTTTGTTTTTGGGCTCCTTTTGGTGGGGTGTTATTTTTGTGTTTGTGGTGTGTTTTTTGGAGCGTGGGTTGTTGATTGGGTGTGTTGGTGGTTTGTTTGTTTTTTTTTATTTAGGTGTTTTGTTTGTGTGGGGGAGGGCCCCAATTGTTTTAAATGTGATTATTATTGTTGGTGTGATTCCACCATTTGGCAGGGATTTTTGGAAACAGTTTTTTTAAGGGTTTTAGAAGAAAACATAATTGGGTGTTGGGTGGAGTTGTTGAATGTTTTAATCAACCTTTTTACTAATTTTGTAAGTCTCCCTTGTAATGAGCAGGTCCCAAGGTAAAGTTAATAAAATGATTTGGGTTTGGGAATGCCTATTGTTGTTGTGTCGTTATTGGGGTTTTTTTTTTGTTTTTTTTTTTTTTTATTACTTATTTAAGGTGGGGAGTTTTTTTAATAGTTGTTTGGTAAAGTTTTTTTTTGGTTGGATGAATTGTAGTTTTATTTTTTTTTTTTTCTGGAAGGTTTTATGTTTTCCTTTATGTGATTTTCTGTTTATTATTTTTTTTTGTTTTATATTTTTGTTTTTATTTTTGGTTGCTATTGTTTGTTTAATTTATGATTTGTTTTATTTTTTCTTTTTTTGTTATTTTTCTATTTTTTATTTGTTTTTTTGTGTTTTGTTTTTTTTTTTTTGTTTTATTTGTATGTTTGTTAGTTTATTTTGGTAGTTGTATTTTTTTTTTTTTGTGTTTCTGATTTTTTTTTTGTTTTTGGTTTTTTTTCTTTTTATCTTTTTTCTGGATGTTGCATCTCGGTCTAATGGAATTTTTTGGTTTTTAGTGTGTATTTGTGATAGATTAGAGTTTTTTGTATATTATTATATTATGTTTTGGGTTTTTTTGTTAATGATTTGGTTAAGGTTTGTTGTGTGTTAGTTGGTTTTGTGTTGCTTCGTTTTGATGTATTGTTTTTTTTTTTTCTTATTATTTTTTTATTTGTTGCGTTTTTCTGTGTTTTGGTTTCTTTGTTCTGTTTTGTTGTAGTTTGTTTGTTTGTTTTTTTTTGTTATTATTTTGGTGGGTTTGTTTTGTTCTAGTTTTTCGGAGGTTTTTTTTCTGGTTCTTTACTTTATAGTGAAAATAAAATAATAATAAATACAATAAAAAAAAAAAAAATCAAAAGAAAAGAAATAAAAATTAAAGTGTATATAAAATTATAAAAATAAAAAAAAATAATAAAAAATATAAAAAAATACAAAAAAAATAAAATTTTTTGAATATAACAAAGATAAATCAAAATTTGTTTTTTTATTGTTTGTTCATTTTTCTGTATTTTTTTTGGTTGAAATCTTTGTTAACGTTTGTGGTGTTTGTTTGTGGATAGTTTTTTGTTGTTTATGGTGTGGGTTTTTTGTGGTGTTTTTTTTTTTGTTTTTTTGTTTTTTTGTTTGTATTGTATTTTTTTTGTATTTGTTGTTATTTTGTTGTTTGGTTTTTGTTTGAAACATAGGTTTTAGGTGTTTGATTTTTTGTGTGTTTTGGGTAATTTTGTTATTTTTGTTTCTAATAGGCCCCCAACCTTGTATGGGAATGTTGGGTCAATCTTGTGATCGGAATGTGTGAATCTGATTGTTGAGTTGTGCTTTTCTTTGGGTGGGTGTGTGTGTTTAGTGAGATGGTTTATCCTATATTTTTGTTTCTTTTTCTTTACTATCGTTTTTTTTTTTTATTATTGAGGGGGATTCAGTTTCATTTTTTATGATTCTAAACAAATCTTTTTGTTTTTTATATGGTTTTATTTTGTATTAATTTTTTTATTTTTTTTATATTATTTCAACTTTTTTAGCGAGAGGGGGGGGGAACGGGGGGGGATTTGTATATTTTAGGTTTTTTATTTTATGTCTATTTATTTTTTCTTTCTTTTTTTTTTTTTTTTTTTTTTGGGCGGATTTTTTTTTTATTTTTTTTTTTTTTTTTTTTTTTTTTCATTCTGGGGGTTTTGGTTGGTCGTTTTTTTATTTGCTTTTGGGCGGAGGTGTGGATCCGTTTTTTTTTATTTTCTGTTTTGGTGGATGTTGTTTTTTAGTTTGTTGTGTTTTTTGTTTGGGTTTTTTTTTGTTTTTTTTTTTTGTGTTTTTATTTGTTTTGTGGTTTATTTTTTTTGGTGTATCTTTTTTTTTTTGTTTTTTTGGTTTTGTGTTTTTTATTTTTTTGGTGTATTTGGTGTGTGGGGGTTTTTTGTTTTATTTTTTTTTCATTTTGTGTTTTTGTGTTTTTTTGGTTTTTTGTTGTGTTTTTATTTTTTTTGTTTTTTTTTGTTTTTTTTTTTATTTTTTTTTTTTGGTTTTGTTTTTGTTTTTTACTTCGTTGTGTTTTTTACTTTTTTTTTCTACATTTTTTTGAATGGTATCTCTTGTGAGTACATTTCTGAAGTTTATATGGTTTTGCGTGTGATTGGCTGGCGACTAGGGTGTTGCCGGTTTAGATACGTTAGTTAGATGCTGGTCGTTATCCGGGGGGTTAAGTATGGGGTCGGGTATGTTGGGTAAGTGATTTGTGTTGTATGTGGTTTTTTGTGTTTGGGGGCGTTTTGTTTTGGAGGATGTTTTTTTTTTTTACGATTTTTGGGTGTTTGTTGTTTTTTCTTTTTTTTTGTTTTTTTTGGTTGTTGGGTTGAAGATGTTTTTTCGCGTTGTTGTTTTGGGCTAGGTGTTTGTAACCGCTGGTTCTGTTATTGGGGTTTTCTGGGGGTGGGGGGGGATCTTTATTTATTGTTTTTGTTAAATGTTCTTTAGTAATGTTTTTTTTTATTTTTTTATGGGTGGGGGGGTCTGCGTGGGAAGATTTTAAATTTTAAAAGCCTCAGTGTATAAAGTGGATATTAAGTATCTTTGTGATAATAAATAAGCGTAATAATATAAATTAATAAATAATAAAGGGGTAAATAAAAAAATATGTCAAATAATTAAAAAATAAATAATAAAAAATAAAAATAAAAGTATAAAAAAATAAAGATAATATATAAGATAATAAATGAATTAAAGCTCATAAAATAAATAAAAAAAATTAATGAAAAATCATTAATCAAAAAAAAATAAAAAAATAAAAAAAAAAAAAAAACAAAAAAATAAAATTTGTACTTTCTATCTAAAATTATAATTAAAAAATGTAATATATGTTTTTTTAAAAAATAAAAAAAAAAAATATATAAAAAATTATAAAAAAAAAAATTAATTATATTAAAAAAAAATAAATAAAGATTTTAAATAAAATAATATGGAAACATAAAAAATAAATTAAAAGTAATTGTGTTAAAAAAAAATTGAACGAATAAAAAAAAAATAAACCAAAGAAACAACAAAACAAAAATAAACATTCAAAATCCAAACAACACTAAAAAAAACCAATGCTGAATAAAAATATATACAAAAAAATAAAAAAAAAGTTTAATATATAACTATTATGGAACAAAAAATAATAATAAAAAAATTTAATAAGAAACAACCATTAAAGAATACTTCTCACTCCAAAAACCAAAAAAAAAAGCGAAAAAAAAAAAATAAAAAAAAAAAAAAATAAAACGTATAACAACACAAAAAAACAACATAACTAACATGGAAAATCACCCCCCACCACCCCCCCACAAACAACCACGGTCTTTTGCGTGTGTTTTGTTGGGTTTTTTTTTTTTTTGTTTTTTAAAATCTTCCACAACTGGAACAATGTTCTTCATCAAAAACACAACGCTAGCCAATTTTTTAACCCATCAATTTTATTATAAAATTACAGGAATTTCTTAAAAGGGACCCATAAAATGTTTTTTCCTCTAGGGGAGAAGGGAATGATTTCTAAGCTTTTGGGGGGGGGAAAATATATCCCTTTTTTGGGAGAAATTAAATAATTGTTACACTGAAGGGATATGGAGGATAAGGGGGACGCCCCTTAATTAAAGATTTGGAATTAAATTTTTCTCCCTTATTTTTGTTTGATCTGATCGGCATATAAGGGGGTTTACGTTCGTGAAAAATACAAAAAACTTCCCTTGATGTATTATTTTTTGTGATAATGACCCTCCTTGTGTTCAATACTTCTCATTCATGGCTGGGGGGGGGACCCTTTTTTTATTCAGCCATTCTTTTGTTCTCTGTGGGGGGGCCTTTTGTTCGGGGGGAATAGGTTCATTCTGAATAATTGCTTTAAAAGACTTTGGGGTTGTTGCCCCCTGGGGGAATAATTTCCTCTTTTCATTTGCTCTATTTCAAATTGGCATTCTAGGGCTTCCCATACCACTTCTTTTTTCCATAAGGGGGCGTGGGAAAAATCTAAGAAAATATTTTTGGGCTTTATATATAGAAATCTTAGCTTTTCACATCCCGGGGGGGGGCTGGTCATTATTAGGCTTCAATGTGGTTTTTCCTATGGTCACACATTAGGGAACGGTTGTATGAAAAAACCAGGGTTGGTTCATTGGTTTTGGGCATATGTTCCTGCCTCTAGAGACAACTTTTTTCACTACGGGGGCTCACTTGCCCCACTTCTCTCAGGTCCGATTTGTTCTGCAGGTTGGGGGTTGTTGGGAGTTGACATTGCACTCATGCAGGCCACAAATCCAATGAATAACCTTCCCCTGTCCTCTGCATTCTTGGTGGCATCCGTTTTCTATAGAAGTATGTCAATCTTCCTGGAATAGCATGCTCATTTCCTCCCGGCCTCAAACCCTCACTGTAAAAACAACGAAAAATTTTATTCTTTTAAACTCTACCATCTTGAGGGAGAATCAGGAAAATACCCTCCTCACCTTGGGGTGGCCCTCAAACAAAGGTTATCCCTGTTTGCCCTTTTAATGGATGTTAGGTTAAAAACCTATTGGGCAAACCCAAATGGTAACTTCCAAAAAAAACTTTGAATAGGGTTCGTAAAACTAAGCCCACCCATTTAAAGGGGTTCCCCCAAAAACCGTGAATTCCTTCATATTTTTCTCCAAATCTTTCAGTTGGGCAACATATTGGGTTTTCTACCCCCGGATTCATTTATTCTTCCCAACCCTTGGGCTTTAATAAGCCAAAAGTTTGGTACCTAAAAAACCGAGGCGTTTCCTATCCCACTTTTCACTAATCTCCAGACCATTCCATCCAGGGGCACTGACTTAGGTGTTTTCCTTTTAGGAGGAGGACCTTGTACCCAAGTGTTGTCCGTGGCCCTCTGATTTCTTTCTGACCCTTTCCCCATATTTCGGGCTCATCACTTTTCTAGTAGTTGTGCTTCCTTGATGTTTTGTAGCAGGAAAACTTGCTTCTGGCGCCTTTTTTTTTGCTCCCCATCTCCTTTTTTTACAACATGGGTATATTTTCCACAATATCCTGACAGATGTTTTAACCTATGTCAACTACTTGGTCTCTTGTCAAATCTTTTACTAAAAACTTTTTTTCATTTCCAAATGTGAAATTTTATAGGTTTTAATTAGAGTAGGATGTGTTAAAATAAAGACATTTCTAGTGGAGTGTGGTTTATACCGTGGGTATGTTTTCACCAACTTCTGGATCCCAATGGTTATACACCACCCACATTCTTACTCATTGCTTTATGGTCAGGGGTGGCTTTATTGGGGGGTCCCACACGGATGCTCTAACACAGTAGCTACAAATTGTATTTTCTTTCTATGGCCTGGGTTACCCTGAACACTTCCATATTCATACCATTATTTTCCAGTTTTTATTTATTCAAATTTATCTTTTTTTTACTGGTTTTTTACCATGGATATCTAACCAGGATGGGGTGGGGACATGTGCGACTGATTGGAATTTTTAGTTTTCACCCACCTGCCTCTGGTCGTCATTAGAGTTCTCAGGTCTTTAGACTCTGCTGAACTGTTTCTCTGTTTTTTTTCGGTGGACTGCTGGCGAACATTGGGTTCCGTATGGGTGCACCCAGGGAATGTCATTGCTCAAGGAAATATCTCTTTCAAGGTCTGTGTGTTTACTGTGATGTTTTTTATTCATTGATTAAAAGTGGAATTTTAGGCCACCCAGATTTTGGGTGAAAAATTCGATATATGGCGGGGTCGAGGGGTACAGTTGGAGGGGGGGCTTACCCTGCTTCGTTGGAAGAGGCGCAGGGGGGGGGGATACTCCCGGCCCCCTGCGCTTCTCAAAGGGGGGGGTGGGGGGGGGCTGCCGCGGG